>JALQSN010000401.1:0-45253 GCA_023690525.1 Holotrichia oblita | reverse complement strand
TCCGCTTCGCTCGAGGAATCTTATTCCTCGCATGCTCATAACCTCCTAGCAGCTCCGCTGCAATTGCGGTAGAATCAGCGGAACCTGTGCAAGTTATTTTGGCAGTTCCTTAATAATATGATGTGTGCTGATATTCCGTTATCCTTTTCACTGTAACCGTATTCGACCAAAAAATTTGCCCACCTACACTTACACTGGCACGATTTTGCATCTTACAGATCGTTCTGCAAACATATAAATATTTTGTCGTCTCTAAGCAACAACAGCATTTATCACAAATACAATTGGTACATCCACACTTGCAATCGCAACTGTATTTATAATTATAGTCATTACACATATTCATCACTCTGCCTTAACTTTGAAGGTAATAACGGTTTCCGATTTTGGTGTCAATTTTTTCAGCTTATAAGTGAGTCTATTACTAAATGGTTGTTTGACTGGTGTTTCCTGTTTATTATCAACATAGAAAGTATTTGGTACATACTCAAGTCCCTCAGGGATATCATCACTGAAAATTGGCTCATCAATTACAATGGTGCTCTCATTAAAGATCTTGACAGTATATTCCAGTTGATCGCCTTTGAATACACATTCTTTATTCTGCAGCTTTTCGACCCGGATTACAACTTTTTGAGCTTCGACCTCATTGCTGTATATTACGTGAGTTTCATCACATACCGTTACCTCAACCTCAGCTTTATTTTTATACTCATAATTCATTATCATTAACCCTCCTTTCATAATTTAGTTCCATGATTTCACATGCTTGCAAGTGTGAAATCACAAACGTAAGAGTAAATGTATTTTTTTTTCACTCTTAGATTTGAGTAAATTAAGTATACTCACTACATAATATTCATATTTTTGCTATTTTGTGACAGATTATTTGAAAAAAGATTACTGTTATAATTTATGTATACAGATCATTCACCATTATTCGACAATACCATATAATGTTATTACACTTAGCAATGAGTGAATTTTTAAATAAGAGGTGACAAATATGAACAACTTTGAAGGAAGAGAAGAGTTTTGTGAATGTAGAAATGAGTTCTGCGAAGGAAGATGTGAACACAGAGAGGAATTCTCAAAATGCAAAAATGGTGTCCGGGAAGGATTTAAAGACATCAGAGAAGGGATTAAGGATATCAAAGAGGGATTGCTTGATATTGATGAGGGGAAAAAAGATATCTTTGAAGGTCTCAAAGACATCCAGGAAGGGATCAAAGATATCCGGGAAGGATTAAAATGGATATTAACGAGGGAGAAAAAGATATTAAAGAAGAATACTTTGTGATATTGAGGAAGGCTTGAAAGACATTATGAAAGAACTTAAATTTATTGTATAGAGGGAGTAATTAATTTTGTGTCTTTGAGAAGCTAATATCCATCAATTTCCAGCGATGAAAAACCTCTGATTCACCAGTATTTACAATGCTTTGTTGGCTCTGCCCACACCCTACCAGGAATAAGGTTAAAGATCAAAAACACAAGATTATTTACACTACCTAAAAAAAAGAATCCATGCTTCAAGGTGAGTCTTAAAGTGTGGATTCTTTTTTGTTTTTTTTAGAATCCTTGACTTGTTTCTCTCAATCTGGTGATTATAATACCGTTCTTCCGGTAACAATCTCCTCACTCCCATACCGTTTATTATAAGCTTCGTATATCTTCTCCAAATCGGTATGCACTTTTTCCAATGATGGTTCAGGAAGTTCCGTATCTTCCATTCTCTTAATTAATTCATTTCCTTCTATTTCCATGGCAGAACATATTGCAAGTCTTATTACAATTTCTTCGTATTCCTTCATTAAATCATCTTTCCACATAATGTATGCTCCTTCCTAATAGCAAAGATATAGTGCTTATGCGCACTGTAAATTATAATTTATTATGCCTTATAATGCAATAAGGAGATAAATACTATGATAATCTATAGAAAACTATGGGACTTACTAAAAGCCAAGGGAATCAGCCAATATAAGTTGATAAACATATATGGATTTGACAGCGCACAGATTCACCGGCTGAGAAAGAATAAGAATATAGAAACTGCTACGCTTAACCGTTTATGCAAAGTCCTGGATTGCCAACCTGGAGATATCACTGAATATATCCCCGATGAGGACGATTGTGATGAAAACATTGAATAATATCTCTTACTCGTTGTTTTCATCGCTCCTATATTTTACCTTTAAATATATCTTTTAGATTGCTCCCCTTGCTCTTGCTGCATTATAAATTTAATTATAAATAAACTATTCCGTCAATATTACATTTTCAGCATTTTTTATATCTAAGTCGTAAGTCTTTTTGGCTTTTTTCTATAAATACTGGGTATATTTCGAATCAAAATTACGATTTGACAATTAGATTTCCTCCAATTTTTAGAGTTATAGAAAAATAAATGTACGATGAATTTAATGTATTATATCAAATATTTGTCTAATAGGGAATAGTACAAAATACCTAATTAAATGAATGTATACATCAACCATGTATTTCATTCATATGCTACTCAAGATAAGAATGCTGTCAAGATAGGACTAACAAAAAAAATACTCTTGGAATTGGTATTTTATCTTTAGTCCAGAACTGACTCTGTGAATCCCCTTGTATTAAGAACTATATCAGTGTTATTGTTTCTGTCTTTTGCAATACCTCAAATGCGTTTGCTGCTATAAACGTGATAACTTCGTATGAACGTCTTATTGTTAAGCAGCTCATTTTGCTATCAAATAAGTGTTATGTCTTACCTTTTACTAATCATTCCAATAGTCAAGTGATTCCTGAGATGTTGTTGAGATACCAAACAACTTATACATAAAATCTTCCCTAACATCGAACATTTCTGCAATAATAATCCTATTTTTCTCAATTTTATAAAACAAGTAATTATGTCCTACATAAAGGAATCTGTAATCGCAATCTATATCATACATTGAAGATACTGAAATACCTTTTTCTGCAAAATCTTCAAGACCTCTTACTGCATCTGTTATCTGCTTCAATGATTTTCTTGATACTTCCGAACCAAATTCCCCTGTCAATCGCACTTTTAATGATTTGAGCTTACGCCTTACAATTTGTGAGTATTCGACTTTCCTCAATCCAATACCCCCAATTCTGCTTCTAAAACATCCGCAGATATCGTTCCCTCTTCACGAATAGAGCTTTCTGCCTCATTTAGTTTGCTCATAAGCTGAAAAAGAGCTTTCTGCTTATCAAGTTCATCTAATTCCTTCATATCTATGATCGCACACTGTCCATGTCCGTTACGGGTAAGATAAACTCTGTTACCGTATGCCACCTCATTTATTACTGATGTATAATTCCTCAAATCTGAAATAGGCTTAATATTTGGCATATCAATTCCTCCATCTTTTATAATATAATTATTTGTATTGCTTTATAGCTAACTATAGTATACACATTTACTGCATATTATTCAACTTATTCGCCTGTATATTTACAGCATATAGCCATAATATATTCATCATTCGTCTTATTGAGCCTATAATAAATGTTCACAGAGCTATACTTGTGCAACATCATATTTTAAGCTATTCACGGCTTTTGCTTATACTATACTATCAAGCTTTATAGCGTCATTGGTTCCATATTTCTGATCATTTAATCTCTCTTTAACATATATCCATTTTTCTATATCTATATCATATACATTTGCGAGTCCAAATAAATAGTAAATTACATCAAATAGTTCTTCTTCAATTGTCCCCTTAAAATCTGCTTCACTGGCGGGAGTTCTATTTTCATAGATTGCCTCAGCAAGCTCACCGATTTCCTCGGATAATTTCAAAAAATACGCAAATTTTCTTTCAGGATGGTAATCTTTTTCTTTCAAATACCTTTGCAACCCCGAAATCGTAATGTTTCCCATATTAATTATTCTCCTTATCCCACATTATATGAATTTAAAACCCCTGTGCTGACATCACAAACAGCCCAGGAAAGTTTTTTACTTTACTCTTCATTATACAAGATACCTGAACCAAATTAAATACTATTTGCAAATTTTGTACCATAAAAGCGTACTTTCATGAAATAAGGCATTATATATATTTAGCTAAATTGATAAGGATGTAATGCCATATGTAACATGCAAGGTTAATAAACATTCCACTTTTTAGATGTTGTGTTATAGTCAAGCCAAAGATCTCTTAACCTTTTTCTTTTTTTGTCTAGCAGTTCATGAATGGTATCCATATTATCAATGTTTCCAATTTTGTATATTCTGACTCCGGTTGAATAACTGTTCTCAAAATCTATAACAACACCTTCTTTGGCTAAATCATATATTTGTCCCAGAATATCCTCTGGCAATGGCGAGATATATTTCTTTCTTCCTTTTAACTCCAATAAAATTTTATGCTCAATAACAGATAAATACTTTTTTACGTCTTCCATAAATATACGAACAAACCAATCATCATCATGACTATAGTATGCATATTTATTTTTTAAATCATAAGTTGCAGGCTGCCGTCAATGCTAATCCTTTAGCCATGATATTCAGCTGAATATCATGGCTTTCTAAACATAATGGAAAATCTAAAGCACTATGTAAAAGCCACTTTATATACAACTCATACAAATAAACATCCCGATAAAATGCAGGATAAACCAACCAAGAATGAGCCGCTTCAGAACCCTTTGAAAAACTCGCCATGCACAAACCGCACTCCGGCATCACGTACTGTTTCAAGCATGGACGCACGGGTAAAGGGCGTTATTCCTATGCGTTCCTGCGGAATCGCACCGACGTTCCTGCACCAGTTCTCCATCTCGACAAGCGCAGTAGTCGTTCCGTTTCCGCTGCCACCCGCCGCCGCTATCATGTCGACTTGCTTGCCCTTAGCTGCACTGCCATTTTTGTTGAATGCTTCGCAGCGGCGGAAACGGTCAAGAAAATATTTCATTCGCTCACTCGGCTGTCCCCAATAAACGGGCGTGACAAGAATAAGCCCCTCGGCGGCACGGATTTTGTCCTGCAATTCGCCTAGTGTGTCGTTAATAATACATGTTGCGGAGTCCCAACAGGTTCCCCAGCCATTCCCGCAAATACGGCACGGTTCAAGTTTAAGCGTGCTGATATCAATTATCTCCACCACGCCGCCTGCCGATGTAATGCCCTTATATACCGCTTTACCGCAGGCAGCGGTCAGACCGTCCGTGTTCGGACTTGCTGTTATTATGATGTACATACCGATTCCTCCGTTTCGTTTTGTGGCTGATGTTTATTTCTGTGTTCATAAAATGTTAACCTCCATATATTTAAATTAATCATGTAGTTGTTAAAGTTTTACTCCACATCATATAACATACTACTCAGAGCCGTTTTATGTTGCATATTTACAAATGTTTATTAGTAACACCTTATCCTTTATCTTTTTCTATGAGTTTTTTCCAGTCTTCAATCCAAATATTTTCGTTTCTAATGTACTCCGACTCGTTAGCTTCATCAACAAAAAAAGTATTACAAGCAGTATCAAATCCTTTATCATCTGTTAAAACTATACATGAAGGCGCTTTGGTGTAGCCAAAATAAGGGCATCTTTTATTATCAGAGTCGCTTAAACATACTATACTTGTCAAACCGGGTTTTATATCACAACAGGGAACATCCTTAAATTCTTCATCATCATACGAACAATACCCTTCTAGAACCACATGATTCCAACTACCCATAGTCATACCTCCCTAGTACGCATTATATTAATACTCTAATCCACTTAGCATAACCCGGCATAACACAACTAATAATTCCTATCTGTGCTTGCGTCTTTTTCCGTTATAGTCGTAGCAAATAAGATAATTCTATTATACAGTACTCCATTCAGAAATTCTATACAATTGCAGAAATGTCCTGTGACTTCTTTTTCTCCAGAATGGTTTGCTTGGTAAATCTATGCCCTATTCTTCTATGTTGTCATTATCCTTGCAATGGTCGAAGATATAAGTTCTTCTTGTTCTTTATCTGATAGGTTTTTCATTATAGCTAAAGCAGTTGTCTTGGTTACAATACCTGTATCAACAAGGTCGGATAGTTTCGGTATCATTTCAGAAAGCATTTTATAATTCTGGAGAGTATCCACAGATATTCCAAACTGTTCAGCTAAATCTTTTTGAGTTGCTTGAACCGAATAATTCGGTTCAAGCTTTGAACTTATAGAATATTGATTAACTCCTGTTCCACCAGCTGATCCTTCTCTAATCCCGTATAATTTGAAATGTTTCCTTCTCCATCTGCTTTAGTCCATACTTTTACTTGATTTTTTTCCATTTCGTTAATCTCCTTTTTTGATTTTTTTGTTTGTCTAAGAATGAGTTTTATTCCCAAAAGGGTTGAACTGTTGTTCCGTACAATTTATGTACATTAGCATTTTCAGAACTAAAAAAGGTGCAAAGCCTTAATAATTCAATAGACTTTACACCTTGTATTTGTTTGGTTGGTTATGTATTTAGTTATGCTATTCGGTTCTTTAGTTCAGCAATCTCTTTTTCAAGATTCTCAACCTTTTCAGTCAGGACATTAACTTTGATTTGATAAAGTAAGTCTTTGTCAGCACTTTTAATAGACTGATTAAGTTTATCAATCAGGTTGCTGTAATTTTCAGCCAGAAGAGATAGATTCTTGTCAGTGACATTTTCGAGATGTAGTTCTAGTCCAGTCACTTTATTGTCGATAGAATCAATCTTTGTATCAAGATTATCAACTTTGCTTTTAATCTCGTTATCAATGCTTACAAACTTTTCATTAGCATTAATTGCAGAATCAACGAGAAAATCAAGTTTTTCATCAGTTGTCATGGTATCACCTACTTTCATGGTAGATTATAACACATACGAGGTATAAAGTCTATACGGTTGTCAAGGTACGATTTTCTTTTAACTTTCAGGCTAGTGCTTATTTACTGCAACAAAAAAACTACCAACTCAATATTACAGTTAGTAGTTTCTATTTGTTTAAATCGTAGATATTGCACTGTGCAGATTATGCTTATACTGTGGTATTAAGTATTAAACCTACTTGCTTCAAAAATTTTTCTTGCGGGAACATCAATTAATTTTGAAAAAGATACGCTGGGATTATTTTGTAAATAATCCGCTACGATTGTTCTTCCGAAAGAATACCCCATACACCAAGGCAATCCTTCATTTTCATTCCCGAACATATATGTTGAGTGAGTTTGTTGGTCGGTGCTAAAGAGAACAGGTTTAACCCGACTCCAAAGAGTTGTTTCGGTTTCGCGGTCAAAAGGTCGGTTCCATTGCGGAATTAGGTCTGGAAACAGTCTCTCCGCAAATAAATCAGCCTGTCCCTCTGTAATCATATATTCAAGGAATGTTCCCTCGTATCCCTGACCTCTGCGTATTACAAACCAGTTATGTCCCCAAATATTATGATGATACTCATGTGCAAATACAAAGGGAATCCATTTTAGATAATCATCAGCCAATGGGTTTACGCTAATGATTATATTGCCGAACACTGCCGTTCCAACTACGCCGTTCTGTCGTTCTTTAATGGTTTTATTACTTTCGCATAAAGGATAAAGAACAATAAGCATAGTATCGTCATCATCTGACGGCAGTTCCTTTGTTATACTGATAAATTTATGATGTAAATCATCAACCGAAACATCAGAAAATATAGATATCTGTTGCACTAACTTTGTAAGCATCCTCACATAAGGCGGTTTTTTAAAGCTTTGGTCGAACGAGTTCACTTGGTTATATCTGCCCAAAAAGGCTCAATCATATGCTCTTGCCATAACGTCTGTAACTCAGAACCGTTGCGTTCAGCAGAGTTTAAATACTGTTTCGCATTTTCAAAAGTTGATATAATCCTAATTGACATAAATGCCTCCTGTTTTTAAGAGGGTTAAAATATAGTCGCCCTCCTTGCTTTATTCGTGACAATTATAATTGTATTTTTCATGTTTAACACCCTTTCATTTTATATTTATTACACCGCAACGTTTTTGCGTTATAACCGATAATATAAATTAACTCTTATGTTGCGAAACGGCAGAACCGCAACTGCTAATGATTCTACTGTTACCTTGCGATGTCGCACAATACCCATACCCACGAAGAAGCGGAAACGGAGCCGCACACAACATTGTGCTTATTAAGTACATTTTTATCCATAATATATTGTATCTAAGCCTTTTCCATAAATCAGCATATTTGTAATTGAAGGACATATGTAATTTTCTAATCCTAATGAAGATTCTTCACAATAATATAATCCAAACCCCTCTTTACCAGTTCCGTACAGCAACACTAAATCTCCTATATCATCGCCTATCACTAGCATTTTCTCATCTTGATTCCTTTTATAATCTCCGATTTCTTCGCTTTTTTCAAAGAGACGTTCAACAGAATAAAAATTCAATGTAGATCCGTTGCATCTATCATCACAATCGCCATCACATTGTATGTGCGATGCAAGAACAACGCAATCCTGCCATGCTTAACGAAAGTACCCTATTTTGCAATTCAGATAATACTGCTAATCATGGCGCAGAGCCGTTTGATGCCGTGCCGTGCGTGGCGTGAGGAACTAAAGTAAATAATTTGAATAAGTAATTGCAATATGAAATATTCCAAATATGACACACGGTATGAGAGCAATACGATTTCTTATCCACAATGCCGCAAAGAAATAATATATAGGCGGGAATACACGTATCCCTACAAACGCCAGCGGATATATGCACCCAGCAAAATACATAATCCACAAAACATAATAGCACCCAAGAAATAGTGTAGATAAACCAAGGTATGTTTTTGCTTTTTTATCTCCATTACCGTCTTTATGTACCAATAAGATTAGCATCGTAAACATGACAATCATACTTCCGTTTTCGATGATATCAAAGATTGGATAAGCCGTGCTATTATTAGCGAGGGATTATTGGTCGGAGGCACAAACACCCATATAATGTTTGGAATCATTACCAACATCATGATAATAAGCCCTTTTATTGAAAATCCAATTCTATAGTTTCTCATATTCTCTCCTTTGTTCACAATCAATTTATAAACCGCAGTATATAAATTTACTACCTTAATCTCTAATCTACGGTTACGCACAACTAATAATTTTACTGCGCAATATCGCTTTATTGCGGCTTTGGAGAATATTACATAGATAATTTCTCTAACCACGCAGTCATGAAAACTTTCACGCTTAACAGTTAAATGCTTATACTGTGGGATTTAAGTCCATACTATACTTTATACTATCTACCTTAGTAAAGCCTACGCTTTCATATAACTTATGTGCAGGATATGCAGTATCCAAACAGGTTAACGAAATTGAATGATAGCCTTCGATTTTTGCGTTTTCTATAATATACTCCATAAGTTTTTTGGCAATCTTTTGTTTACGATATGAAGCCTTCACTGCTACATTGAAAATCATCAAACATGGCTGGAAATCGAATGTAAATAAGTCAATCGCATGTTGTGTAACACTTCCAACAATCACATCACCGTCTTTGACTACAAAAATCTTGTAATTCTTATTTTCATGGTACTCTTTATATTTTTCTATGCCATTACTTGAGCCAAAACATTCGTCAATTAACGCTTTGTATGAACTTAAATCTTCTGATTTTAACAATTCTATTTTCAAATCTCTCTATACCTTCTTCCTGTCAATTATATAAATACTCCATTACGTTGAACCGGCTTTACTCTACTACGCTTAACAACCATACCCCTATGTTACGCTGTCGACAATTCCGATAATCAAGGCACAAAGCCGTTCAGAGCCGCGCATGGCGTTGTGCTTATTTTCTTAAAATCCTTACTTGCACATAGGAGTTCTACAACCTTACAAACCCTGTATTTAAGGCGTCCGTTAGAGCGAATATGCCCAATATTGGGTTTTACTCCGTGGAAATACGATTTTTAGCAATCTGAAAAGGCTGTATGTATCAGACTTTTTCAGATCCTATGTGCAAGTTAGGATTTTTTTCTTATATTGTTTGCCCTCTTATAAACAGCTACAATAGCCGTTGCAAACACAACTTGAATGATTGTTGTAACGATAACGCCATAGCCGTCCTTTATTGATACCACATAACTGATAATTGCATTGGTAAGTGAATGGAATACAATGCAAGCGAGTATATTTCCTCCAATCTTTCGTATAGCAGCAAGTGAAAAAGCCATCCCTATTAATAAAATTGCAAACCACAAATAATTACCTGAGTATTGATATGTACCCTGAATAAAACAAAGCGGTATATGCCATAAAATCCATACAATGGAATTTGTAAGAGTAGCAACAATAAATCCAAATCTACGCTCTAATTCAGATTGTAAAAACCCTCTCCACCCTATTTCTTCAAAACCACCAAATAATAAGTTAAAAATTGCTTTATTCCTTTGGTGTCCGCGTAGTCCTGTAAAGTAATATATGCACTAATTGCAGGGGCGCAAACTGCAATTATGTAAAAGATGATTCCTATATTGTACGATGGACGGGTGTACAGATCGAACCTGCTTAAAATTCCGTCTAATCCCCAAAAAAGATATGTAATTATAAAAGTCAAAAATAAATACTTGAATACGTTATTTTTCATGATGGAAATCATCCCTTTTATTTGAATATATAAAAACTTGGTTACGTTGCTTATTTTCACGCTTTGTTACTCATCCCAATATTCAATGCCCTCATTAAGCATTGCTCCTATAAGTCCTTCTTTTTCATAATTATAATCTAAATACCCATCATCATCTAAGAAATAGACATTGTTTTGATAAAACGCTACAATGGTGCTTAGGAATGCTTCACCAGAATTGTGCATCAAAACTAGTTTGCCTTCATCGTGAGCAAAATTATAAATTCCCTCTTTACTGTCTTTTAATTTCACACAGCAAATAAAATCGCTTGAATAATTAGCTAAAATCGGGATAACATTGTCCATATCTTCGATACCCCATTCATCGAAAATGCGGTTTATGTCATTCTTTGTATTGTATAATTCATTAATATGTATCAATCTATACCCCGGAATAAAATCCATCAATTCTTGAGGCTCAACATCTCGACTTGTCCCGGATACGTTACTATATATTGTTTGAATAATCAATGGAATATTTTTGGTGAATTGCAAAAAAATACATTCCCAATCATCAGATGCTATTCCTAAACTCGCCGGATACTGCGGCCTTAACTCGGCTGATAAATCAAGATATTTTTTGAAAAGTGCCGTCATTGCTACTCCTCCATGCATTATATAAAAACTCGGTTACACCTAAACGACGCACTCCTGCTGTGCTTAATGAAAATACCCCAAAATTGCGGATTATATAATCTCACTTATCAAGGTGTAAAGCTGTTTTGAGCCGTGAGCTGGGTTTTGCTTATACTCCGCATTTCTATCGTCTGTAATACCATGATTTAAAGGTATTGAGTAATATTCTATCATTTTCTGTTGGTTCTTTTTTTTCTGCAACCAATTGCCCCTTCTCATCCCATTCTTGATAGGACAAACATACACCATACTTATATTCAGCCAATCGTTTTTTTTGACCGTCAGGATACCATTCCCTTTCCTTGCCTTCGATGATTGCATTAATCATGATATGATAACTTTTTATATTTCCATTTTCATAGAAACAAATATATTCTCCCTCAGGGAAACCATCTTTGTAGTTCTGTCTGCTGGGTTTGATTTTCGTATTATCATATCTTTCTTTTCCATAGTATCTAGTATTCTAGTAAGGTTAGATTTATTCTTGCAGGTCAACTCGCACAATTGTTGTTGCGATAAATTATCTTGTTTCCATAAGCGAGATAAAATCGCAAAATTATCTATAGTAATGTCATAGCCGTTTTTTAAAAATTCTTTTCTTAACCCATCTTTTATAGCTGTTGAAGCCATACAGACAGAGTAAATTAAATTATATCTATCTTCGTAATTTATCATAAACTACCTCCTCGGATAAAACCTTGTCTTATCCATCTGTCGATTACACCTTTATACTGAAGGTTATTCTTAAAAACATACGGTCTTATGCCAACATTAAAAACAGTCCAGACAAATATCTTTTCCACACAAGATAATGTATACTCCTATGCTCTACTGTAAATAATAACAATAATCAAGATATAGAGCTGTTCTTGGTCATGGACAACATTGTGTTAATACAGTGGTTACATGATAGCAGCGGAATCACCAATCCCGCCATCATTTAATCAAGCGGTATATAGCAATCCAATATTACGCAACCGTTCTCATCCGGTATCGTAGAGCGTGAACGGTGATATACGTCAACGCACCACTTCATCCCTATAAAACTGCGCCCGATCCCCGTTATCGCCTTTTCTGTCGTCTCAAAAGGAACAGCACGGGTTTCATTCAGATTTTTACATTTGACCCAACACCATGCCACCTCGGTTTCCGCTAATTCTCGGGAAAAGTACCCTTCTGGAATAGCCACACCCTCTCTCATTAGCATACCGACAATATGGGAAAAGTCACCGTCGTCTAAATGCCAGTCGAGAAAGACACCTACATAAGAATTCTCAAAAATATACTCCGTCTGGGCTTCAAGGGGAGCGAAAATGTTTTCCTTGATACAATTGTCCCAAAATTCAGGGAGCCGGTTGTCTCCACTTTCAAGAGCTGCGTTATTATAACGTATTTCTTTACCAATGATATAGATTTTTGGTAATTTTAGTACCTCTATTTTTACTACTTCATTTTCTTCAGACATTGGTTAACTTTCTCCTATTTTTATTTCTACCAGCTTTTTCACACATTCAACCGCCTTGGCATCGGGATTAGTAAATGCCATAACAGAGTTGCAGATATTATCAAAATCTTTTCCAAAAATTGTTTTACGACTTCCCGGACTACAATCACCGCCACAGTTTCCGCATGGGTTCACATTTGCCCATGCAATTTCCTTGATATGCTCGTCCACTGGGAAGTCCGCATATTCGCCATCAGAGTAAAATAGTCCAAGGTCCGGGCATTTCATCAGTACCATCAATGTGTATGTAGCACGTCACTTTGTCATTATAACACCATGCGCCGTCAGTCTCCCTTTGTGTTATTTCATTAGCCCTCAAGAAAGATATAAAATCACGTGCATTTTGTTGAATTTCTCCATTAAGAACTTCGTTAATAATATCCTCGATTATTTTATTTGACATTTACCTTACCTCCCCAAATATAAATACTCGGTTACGCCGAATCGGCGTAATCCTACTATGCTTAATAAAAGTACCCCGATATTTCGAGTTAGTCCACAATCCAAAACATAAAGCAGAACTGAAGCCCATGACTTAGAACTTTTCTAATCTATTCCTTATAGGAATGGAGTAACATTTCGAAGTTATCCTGTTTACTCATGACACCTCTTTTTATATGACATTATACAGTCTACGGGTTTTCTGATATTGATTGTGTAGAAAAGTCAACAAATCCAGAAATAGAACCATTTTATGTTGCGTATTTACAAATGTTTAATTTATACGTAAAGAATTATCAATACATTTTTTTGTCCACGGGCAAACGGCTAAACATATTCCACAACTTCCTTCTGTTACATTAAATATTTTTCCTCTTTCGATTACAACCCTTTTACATTCATATGCGTTTAATAAATCATCTCTGTCCGTATGTAAACTCCATAAGTTACCCTTGATTGCTCCTCCGGGACAATTTCTAACACATTCTATACAATCTCCGCATAGTGACGAATTAATAGGAGTTCCTATTTTTAATTCCATGTCCATACCGCCAAGAGCAGAAAAGAATTGTTAGTTATTTAAACCTTATTAGATAATTTCGATATTTCAGAAACAGCAAAAAAACTGGGTTACAAACACATTAATGCTTATTATATAATACCCTCATTGTTTTTTATTTTATCCCATTTAGGTTTTAATTCGCTTTGATATAACTCAACCGTCCCTTCCAGTTCATTCATAATGGAAAGTAATTCATAAAATAGACCCGTATTTTCAAGCCAGAACGATTCGCCTATTCTTAACACGTTGTATAACAAAGCACCATTGAACATATCTCCCCCGCACAATGGATTTTCTGCCAAATACTCCAATGCAAGCGGCATTATATAAGGCAATCAATTCCTTGACCAATTAGTAACCGTAAATCTTCTGTTGTTAATTCTCGAATAGGTATTTTTCTTAGTTTGTGACAGTTTGCGACTAATGAACTTTCGTAATTGGGTTCATTCCAAAACGTATTTTCCAGTCGCTCTATCGATTGGTTTTTATTTAATGGCATAATCAATAACTCCTTAAAACCTATGCTTACAGATTATATAAAATCTCTGCGCCACCTTGTCCAAATCATGTAAACACACCTAACAAAACTAACTTATTGAAAATAGCATAGCATAAGAATTTCGTATTTTCAACCTTCATCATATTCTAACATACAATAAAGAAATCCAGACGTTACTGTTCACAGGTTAACTCGAATTAAACAAACCGATGGTATAGACTAATCGTAGTCGGAACCATCGGTTTTCTTTATCCCAATATCTGTGATACTTTAGGTCTATACTAGTGGCGTTCGTATCCTAATCCTGGTTTAAACGGCTGCATGTTCGCAAGATTTTTTAAAGCAAGAAGCTGGTGTGCCTGTGATAATCCTTCCTTTATTGAGGCAGAACCATCTTCATTAAATACATATAATATCGGTGCTGCTTTGTTTTTAAAATACTCATTAGCCGTTTCTCCCACCATGCCGATACCGTCTGGCAGTACCTTGGCTTTGGTACATAAAAACTCTTGAACTTCTTCATAATCAATCATTGTAATACGGTCGTTTACAGGTAGCTCAGAATCAGCAGCAGATATGTCCTGTTGGTTTGGAAGCGCAAAAACATCAGCTGACTTTCCACTTCTAACTGCTGCTGTGTAGTTTGGGATGTAAGGATTGTTGTTGATACTATTAATCATTGATAAGCTCCTTTCTGATTATATTTATGCTGTACGATTTAGATAAAGAGTCTGCTTAAACTACTAAGAACTTGATTTCTATTTCACCAATGAACATATACTATCTTAAGAAATATACTCTATATTTACTATCGACATAAATCAAAAAAATATTAGGCACTCACCAATGATTTTCTGCGCAAAATGGCAAAATTTTTGTTCCAGTTTATCCGGGTTAGGTAAAGCAGATTTAGTGATGGTTTTATAGGATAAAATGAATGTAGACACGGTTGCCTTGCTCAGAGCTACTTATCCACTAAAAAAATTCAATACTTTTTATAATAGATTAAATATATGGAGTGAACAGTAAAGAAATCCAGACTGTAATCAATGCAGAGGATAAAAGTATCACCTGATATAATTAAGTCTGGAAATCTATTATGTATATTGGAATATTGGCTTGAATTGGGTAGTAATGGCACTATCAACTCAATTAGCTTGTAGTTTTTTTGCTAAATATCTTAATAATCAGAATAATACGAAATACCCGTTATTTCAGTAATCTTTTCAGTTTTAAAATTATACTTATAGTATTTACCATTTAATTCATAAGATACATCTTTATTATTTATTGCTACCCACGGCATATCTACTGTAAATACTTTTTTTGAAATACTAATTATTTTTCCAGTAGTACAATCATATTTCTTTAGTTCAAATTTATACTTTCCATCGGAGCTAACATCTTTTGCATAGTAATTAAAACATTTAATAAGGTACCTGTTTTTCCTGTTAAAAAAGCCGGATTTGCAGGCTTTTCAGCGATAACGAGATAAGCCACACACATAACCTCGTTATCGTTCTCAGCAATTATACCAATAAATGTACCGTCAGAAATATGTTTAGGGAAATAGTATCTGAGCTGCTCCTCTATCTTTTCTTTGTCTTCCGGTGATATATTTCCTCTATCTTCAATCAAATAATCTATCCTTAATTTTATAAGAAGTTCCATATCATCAATACTGATCTTTCTTAAATTCATAAATAAGCCTCCGTCAAATAAATACTGTTCACACTGTTTCTCACATATAGCGAATATTATTATGATTGCGTTTCTGCCCTAAACTTTACAATTTCACGGAATAAATCTAACGGCAGTGGTTTACTTAACGGGAATTGAACTGTACCTTTGGTAGATTTGTATTCAGTCAGCCTATCTTGAAAAGCTGTTATTCCCTCGGGTTGCGGATAAAAACCAATATG
Source organism: Holotrichia oblita (assembly GCA_023690525.1). Lineage (NCBI taxonomy): Eukaryota > Metazoa > Arthropoda > Insecta > Coleoptera > Scarabaeidae > Holotrichia > Holotrichia oblita. Next base: position 29,025 of record JALQSN010000401.1, on the reverse strand, counting down.
CTTTGAAAACCCAGCGAAATGAACCAGCCATTTACCATTCAAATCATAAGTGGGCATTCTCATACAAATCCGTTCTGTAGCCTGCGAAGCAATCTCAAGGACTATATTTCGGATTTCGATTAATCTTTCTTGTACTTCAACAGGAAAACCTTTAATATAAGTATCAATTTCGTTTATATAAATATCTCTCGCTTTTTAATGTTGTACTTTTCAATCAATAGTACATGAAAACCCGTAGGGCAGCAGCTAATTCATCCATGTTACTTACTCTTTTTTACATTGCCTTTTCCTTCCTATGTATTTACAGCTCTTTTTCTGTTAATCGTTCACAAGCTTCAATAAATCTTTTGCCGAAATTCAACTTCGGTCTATATCTATCAGGAATGAGGCAGGTAGTATTCTCGGCTATATTTCTAGCCATTCTTTCCTTATCATGTTTTGGAATGATTGTAAAATATTCCCGTAAGGATAGCCTATTTCCTTCTTCAATGACATCGATCATGCTGTCCAATTCTGCATTTAATACCAATCTATTTCTTCCTGTGTAAACTTTCTATTAATTTTCTTTGATATCCTTCTAATTAACTCTGTTTTGATTACTGTTTTCATTATTCGTTTCCTCCTGTAAATTTTCTATTTTTTATTGAATTTATAAACTCTAATATCGTATCATAGCTCCCCATTAATACCGTTCCATTATCATCATTCTTCTTAACGACCCTGAATCTTCCTAAGTGGAGCGGATGCTCTTTTAATGTACAGTTCTGTACTTTATACTCGCTTCCTTTAAACTCCTTAATCAATGTTCTATAACAATTTTCTCTGTAGCTGTCCAGTAATCCCTTAAAAGTGATAAGGTTTCCTTTTCTTGTTAATTGGTATTTCTTCTTAAACCAATCAGCTATTCCACCAATTAATACGTTATATTCTTCACAGATGACAGGCTCTTCCCCTTGCTTCATTTTACTTTTAGACAACGGATAGATCATATTTCCCATATACGGCTTAAGCGGTCTTGTATACCCTTCGACCTTAAAATCATCTCCCCACCATAAGCTCCATGTCCTCCAGATATTTTCAACTCCGATACCTTTTCCGTTTCTAACCATCCAGTAAGCTACAATTCGTTTCTTTTCTTCTAATTCTTTGATATTTACCTTAATTGTGTTATTCTCCTTTTCTGCTATGAAATTGGGTTTTCATTTGTAAGGGTATAGATGTATACCTAATTAAATTTAGGCACTAAAATAAGCCCATATACTCATATTTCTACAAGCATATGGACTTATTCAGATGTCCAAATTATTAAATGTTATATGGTCTTTTCCGTACCCCATTTTATATTTTATTATACTCCATCTGTACCCCATTTTTACCCCATAAGGCGATATTTAACGATACTTTGCGATAGTATGCTGTAATACTTTAAAGTCCTCAAAACATTGTAAATCCAGCATTTTCGCCACTTTCCCTACAGCTCGTATGGCGTGATCTGATAGACGAAGTAATTGAGCCAATTAGTATACACCGTATTAGCATGGCTTCTCCATTCCATCAAAGGTTTTTTCTCTGGATCATCTTCCGGATAATAATTTACCGGCATCTGAATATTAAGTCCTTTTTCCAAATCCCTCTTATATTCTTTATTTAAAGTATAACGGTCATACTCCGGATGCCCGGTTATAAATATCTGTTTTGCATCCTCTGCCAAAGCAATAAAAACTCCTGCCTCTTCTGATTCTGCCAGAATGGTTAATTCCTCTCTTGCTTCAATCTCTTCTTTTCTTATCCCTGTATGTCTCGAATGAGGGGCATAAAAATAATCGTCAAACCCGCGGACTAATGGACATTTTCTGTGAAGAACCTTATGTTTATAAACTCCGAACATTTTTTTTTCTAATTGATATTTATGCACTCCATAATGATAATAAAGCCCTGCCTGAGCCTCCCAGCAGATATGCAGAGTTGAAGTTACATAATCTTTAGACCATTCCATAATCTGAACCAGTTCGTCCCAATAATCTACTTCTTCAAACTCCATTTGCTCCACAGGAGCACCTGTTATAATCAATCCGTCAAATTTCTGCTCCCTTACCTCCTCATAAGTAAGATAAAATTTATCTGAATGACTGGTCGGCGTATTTTTCCCCACATAACTGGCAGTCGTTAAAAATGTTACATCCACTTGTATAGGAGTGTTAGATAAACTTCGAAGAAGCTGTACTTCCGTTTCTTCTTTCAATGGCATTAAATTTAAAATAGCAATCTGAAGCGGACGAATATCCTGACCCATAGCACGGTTTTCATCCATCACAAATATATTTTCAGCTTCCAGTATTTTCTTTGCCGGAAGGTTATTATGAACTTTAATCGGCATTTCATTACCACCTTTACTTTTTTATATTATTTAACGGCTATCCTCTTTTAAAATTTATTATTCTTTTAAAATCATTACCTTTAAAATTTATTATCTTTTTAAAATCATTCCCTTTAAAGGTTACCATCCCTTTAAAGCATTTGCAAGAATTCTTCCTCTGTAATAATAGCAATTCCTAATTCTTTTGCCTTTTTATTTTTGGAAGAATTGGAAAGATTATCATTATTAATCAAATAATTAGTCTTAGAAGTAACACTTCCGGTTACTTTTCCTCCCTTTTTCTCAATTATTTCCTTAACCTCATTGCGGTTGGTGAAATGCTCTACAGAACCGGTGATTACAAAATTCATTCCCTCAAACGGCATATCTCGCTCTTCCTCCGTTTTTATAAAACGAATCTCTTTTAATAAATCACCTACTATCTTTTTATTCTCCTCATCATTAAAAAAGGATATGAAAAAACGGGCAATCACATCACCTATTCCGGGAATTTCCAGTAATTCTTCTTCCGAAGCTCTACGGATTTTCTCAAAATCATCCTTCCACTTCCTGCAGATTAATTTGGCATTCGATAAACCGATATTCAATATTCCAAGACTATAAATAAATCTGGCGACTGTGGTTTCCCTGGATTTTTCAATTGCTTCTGTTAAATTATGAAACGACTTTTCTCCAAATCCCTCCATGTTTATAATCTGTTCTTTATAATCCTCCAAATGATAAAGATCCGAAAGTTCCTTTATCATACCTTCTCCTATGAATTTTTCTATGGTTGCTTCCGAAAGTCCCTCGATATTCATAGCATCCCGGCTGACAAAATGAGTAAAGGATTTAATTTGCTTTGCCAGACATTTTTCATTTGGACAATATAAGGACTTCACACCATTATCCTGTTTGACTATCGTTTTTTCTTTACAAACCGGACATTCCTTTAGAATTTCAAAATTACCGCTTCTGGTCAGATTTTCTGCAACCTGAGGAATAATCATATTTGCCTTATATACCTCTATCTTGTCTCCGATTCCGATCTCCAACATCTCCATAATGCTTATATTATGGAGACTTGCACGGCTTACACTGGTTCCTTCCAGCTCTACCGGTTCAAAAATAGCCACCGGATTAATCAGTCCGGTTCTGGAAGCACTCCATTCAATTTCCAACAGAGTAGTTTCCATGATTTCATCTGCCCATTTAAATGCAATCGCATCTTTTGGAAACTTCGATGTTCTTCCAAGTGATTTTCCATATTCTATATCATCATAACACAATACCAGTCCATCAGAAGGATAATCATTTTCTTTCACCTGATCTGCAAACCATTGCACTTGCTCTATAACTGTCGAAGCATTAACTCGTTTTCCTTCCACGATATCAAATCCAAGTGATTCCATAAAATTCATCTGCTCTTCTCTTGAATTGGAATATTCCACTCCTCCGGCTGTTACTAAAGTAAATGCCATAAAATGTACGTTTCTTTTCGCTGTAATCTCGTTGTTTAGCTGCCGTACGGAACCACTGCAAAGATTCCTTGGATTTTTATATTTTGCGTTCTCCGCTTCAATTCCTTTATTGATTTTTTCAAAATCCGAGTACTTTATTACCGCCTCCCCTCTGATTACCAGATTTCCTTTATATGTTATAGTTCCGGGAAGATTTTTAAAAACTTTCGCATTATTGGTGATTACCTCTCCCACTTCCCCATTTCCCCGGGTTACTGCCTTTTTAAGCTCTCCGTTCTCATAAGTCAGTACAACCGTTAACCCATCTAATTTCCATGATAAAATCCCATCTTTATCTCCCAGCCAGGTTACTAAAGCTTCTTTTTCTTTGGTCTTATCCAGTGAGAGCATGGTGAATTCATGTCTTTCTTTTGGAAGTTCACTGAGCACTTCATATCCCACCTTTGCGGTCGGACTGTTCGACAAAATCATTCCTGTCTCTTTTTCGAGTTCGGACAATTCATCATATAGTTTATCGTACTCAAAGTTACTCATAATTTCATCTGCACCTTGATAATAAACCTTTCCTGCTTCATTTAGAATTTCCACTAGTTCTTTCATTCTTCTTTGTTTTTCCATTGAATTACAGCTCCTTTTCTTAAATCAAACCTTATTATTTCTTTATTCCAACAAGCAATGAACTAATCACAAGCTTGCTGCAGGGTTTTGACTGTTATTTTGATTCTATTTTAATAATCCCTTCTCTTTTCAACATATCTTCTAAAGTTCTTCGTTCTTCTTTTGTTACATTCCGATATGTTCCCACAGCCAGATGCCCCAGAGAAATATTCATTATCCGCACGCGTTTTAAACGCTCCACCTGATAGCCAAAATATTCACACATTCGGCGGATTTGACGGTTAAGGCTCTGAGTAATTATAATCCGAAAAGTATAGTCATCCAGTGGTTTTATAATACAAAATCTTGTTATGGTATTCAATATGGGGACTCCTGCCGACATCCCCTTTATAAAATCTTTGGTAATCCTTTTATTTACTTTCACAATATACTCTTTCTCATGATAATTACTTCCCCGCAGAATCTTATCAACCAATTCGCCGCGATTCGTAAGAAGAATCAGACCTTCCGAATCCTTATCCAGCCTTCCAATAGGATAAATCCTTTTTCCATAGTTTATGAAATCAACGATATTATTTTTATCTTTTTTACTGGTAGTACAAACAATTCCTTTCGGTTTATGAAAAGCAATTAAAATTTCCTCTTCCTCTTCTTCTATCGGCTTTCCATCCACTAATACCTTCTGCCCTCTCCGAATCCTCATCCCCACAACTGCTTTTTTTCCATTTATAGTAATTCTTCCCGCCTCCAGCAGTTTATCAGCTTCCCGCCTGGAACAAAATCCCGCTTCACTGATATATTTATTAATTCTTATTTCCAATCCTTCTTCTTTCACGATTTCTCCTATCCAAAATTGAGGACAGTGACCCATAGGGATAGCTGTCCTCGACTTATCTTTACTTATTAATTTATGTTACCTACATCTAGCACAGCGTTGCGCAAATATCACTTAATTAACTATTCGCTATTTACGTAATGCGGTATTATACTGCTTTAGGTTGAAAAATTCAATCAAGCGGGCATTAAAACCCATATATTAAAGCTTTTTATGCCCGCTTTTCAGAATTTTCTAACCTAAAGCAGTATAGCAGCTCAGCTGCCAAAACCACAAAACTCTTCTTCTGTAGCAAGCCCATTCCCTAGCATAAAGCTTCTTCTTGCTGCATAAAGCTCTGCCATAGTTGCATTTATATACGGATTAACAAAATATATTCCTACACCACATAAAAGCGCTCCTAAAATCATCCAGCCAAAAAAGGATAATTGAAGTAAGAATATATCCATTTTTTGCCCATTGGTCATCACCTTACTGAGTTCAAAAGCCCGTTTTCTTGAAATATGAGGATTTTCTGCCATAATATAAGGGATAAAAGAGTATTCATAAGTTTTAATAATCCCCGGAACTATTAATAAAAGGCTCCATAAAAATATATATACACTTTGCACTACTAAAGTAGTAACTACCTTCAAATATCCGCTGCTGGAAAAAACAGAAAATAACTTATCGAACGAAGTATCATATTCCCTGCTTGTCATAAAAAATTTATTTATACCTACATTGATAGGATTCGATATAAAAACAGAATACACCAAGCTTAATCCCCCTACACCAAGCATAATCCCAGCTGGAAATCTGATTTGAAAGGTTGTTTCAAACGTGTTTAAAGTATAATATGAGCTACCTACACCTACTAAATAATCCACCTACCAGGCATATGGCAAAAGCTAACCAATATGTCCTTCTTAATACATTCTTTGCATTTGATTTTAACAGTTGTCTTGACCACATATTATCTGTCTCCTTCTCCTATTCCATTACTTATCATTTTCTGAATCATACTGTACCAGTACAACGTTGCGTAAACATTGCTTAATAAAATGTTTGATATTTGCGTCAGCGCTGTACTACAATTATAACTGATTTTCTATGTACGTTGTTGTCATCAGTCAGCATTAGTTGCTCTCTCCTGTAAGAGCATCAATAAATTCTTTCAGTTTTGCGTCACTGCTTTTTGCTTCTTCCAATTTTTTATCTACTTTCTCAACTAATTCTACTACCTCTTTTGATTGATCGGTTGCAGCAATGAATTCCTCCAGTCCGGTATCGGCACCAAAAAACACCCTATATTCACCGCTATCCCCTCTGGTTACATACATACGACTCAATCCCGGAGCAAGAGTATCAATATCTTTTAATTTTAATTCCCGGTAAGCGTACACCAAATAACCGCTCTGATCCGGTCCTTCCACCATATAACATTCTATATTTTCAATTCTTTCTACTGATTGATACTTAAGTTTCAGTTCATTTTCATCAATCATGCTGATATTGCTAACCACTTCTTCCAACGCATCCATATCACAAGAAACACTTGTTTCTAAATATAATTTCACCACTTCTGATATCTCTGCATTTAAATTTTTTTGAATTACTCCTCTTATTTCCGGTTCGGGACTGGCTGCTGCCTCCTTTACGTCCTGCTCTTCCTCCTCTTGATTTTCTTCTGCAAGTTGTTCTTCTCCCTTTTGTTCATCTATTTTTTGCTCTTCATTTTCTTCTACCTTCGTAGAAGGTTTAGTATTAGACTCTAACATGGAAAATATAATCATTCCAATAAACATTGTACTCATTGTAATTAATAAAACTATCTTTTTATATTTAAACTTCATTTGTAATCTCCCTTAAAAAAATCCTTATTTACCCATATTTTCTAGTTTTTCTTACATCTATATAAATCTCGATTGTTTGTCGTTTTTATTTTCTTACTAATCTTATCAAATATCATAAAAAAAATCAACCTAAGAAATTCGTTTTTTTTATTCGTAATACTTCTGTAATATTTCTATAAGACATACGTTCTAATTCAAATACCTCACAGCAAGCTTGCGCTTGGCTCATTGCTCACGAGAATAAAATAATTTGGCAGCCAGAGTGTTCTTCGTAAGCAAAAATGTATAATCTGCTAAATTATGAATGCACGTTTAAACCGTAACAATCTGCTTAAATACTTTTTGAAATAAAAATAAAATAAAAAAGTAGTTGTATTTCATAAAAAAATCTGTTACAATTATTTTTGGTTAAATCTTATATTCTTATTTATACTCTTTTTAACAAATCTGCTTTCATCTAAGCAAAGTTTCAAAGGCAAAAGAGATTTTAAAAAACAAGGGGGAACTATATGATAAAAGACTTTTTAAAAAAATTAGCAAATGTTATTGAGAACCGAATCGGAGAAAACTATCATGTGGAAATGAGTCATGTGATAAAAAACAATGGAGTGGAATTGGATGGTCTCTCTATCCTTGGTAAAGGAGAACGCTGTGTACCGACCCTATATGTAAATGAGTATTATGAAAATTTTTTACAGGGAATGTCCATCGAAAAAATTGCAGATCAGATATTGACTGTATATTGGAAAGCGAAAGAACAAAAACCACCCTCTTCCATTCAGGTAGAAATGTCCTTTAATAATCTCAGGGAAAAAATAGTATATCGCCTTGTGAATTATGAAAAGAATAAGGAAGAATTGAAATCCACACCACATATCCGTTTTCTTGATTTAGCTATTACCTTTCATTGTCTTGTCAAACAGGAAGATACCGAAATCGGTACTATCCGGATAACCAATAATTTAGTGTCGGAATGGAAATTCGATACGAAAGATCTGTGGGAGATAGCCAGAAAAAATACTCCCGGTTTCTTTCCGGTTGAAATTCGTCCTATGTCTGAAATCATACAAGACATTATCAGAAAAGAATTATCTGCAGAAGCTATTGAATTCTCAAAAGAATATTTTCATGAAGATATATTTGAAACCGAAATGTATATTATGACTAATCGAAGTGGTATTAATGGTGCAGCTACCATTCTTTACGAAGATGTAATCCATGAACTGGCAGAATCTTTTAAATCTGATTTCTATATACTACCCAGTAGTATTCATGAAGTAATCTTAATCCCATATCGGGAACATTACATGAAAAATGAATTATGCGCAATGGTCAGTGATGTAAATCGTACCCAGGTACCTGATGAAGATATTTTATCAGATAAGGTTTACCTTTATAAACGGGAACGAAAACTTTTTGAGATCTAAGAACATGGTTGACGTAGTGGGCTACGTCAACCGAATTTGACGCAAATATACCGCAAAGTGGAGCGTGTAGATTGCAGGAATGAATTTTCGGACATGCTCTAACACAAATAATTGAAATTTGCACAAAAATTATAAATTCTTTATATTGATATTTCTTTAGGTCAACCACCTTTTATAAATAATCATATTATAGGATGTAGTTTAGCTGCCATTGTATTAATCATAAGCCGAAATATATAATATAAATAAAATGAATAGTAAGAAAAGAGATTAACCAAAAGTCAAATGCCCCGCTGCAAGCAGCGGGGTATTAAACCCTTAAAGATCAAAAAGTGCCTACAGCACATCAACTCACGCTAGTCCCTCATTCATAAGGGGAAATTAGGGGTTTCTTTTTTTGCCTTTTTCCTGCATAATAATCTTATGAATTTGCATTGACCGTTCAACCAAAATGTCCTTTAAACTCATTCAGTGCACCCACCGACACCTTGTTTTTATTTGAATCCTTCCAAACGGAGGAATTTCCTAATATTAATAATATAGAACGATAGTTGACTTTAATAGAATAAATCAACTGATACGAAACAAAAGCCTTTGATTCATCAATGAAAAGGTCAAATTATTTATCGGCAGTCCCTTAACTCAATATATGCGGGAATACATTTTTATCTATAAATTTAGCAACTCCGTCCTCATCATTACTTTCTGTTAAAAACTTAGCCTTTTTCCTGACATCATTTATTGCATTAGCCACTGCCACTCCATATCCGCATTGTTCAAGCATTTCCATATCATTCATATCATCTCCAAATGCCATTATATCTGCCATTGATATTTTTAAAATTTTTGATAAGTTCATTATCGCTTGAACTTTACCTACATTTTTATTTATAAATCCGTATCTGCCCTCTCCTCTGTAGATAATAATTCTACTGTCAAATTTTTCTGCTATGGATTCTGCTATATTTTGATCTGGCAATTCTGCAACAATTTTATACGCACATTCTGAAAGCAAGTTAGAATAATCATTATATCTTGCTTTGTATAAAATAGGAGATTCAGATATATGCTGACTATTCCAGTAAACTCCATTATCTGTTGCCACAGTTAATTCACAGCCTGGATTTTGCTTTACTATTTCCCGAATAATATTATTTGTAGTAATATTATCAAAACCATAACCATACATAAATTTTCCTTTATTATATATCATAGTTCCATCCGTTGTAATCTCATAGTCAGGTTTCAATATATCAATATATTTTTCTGCACCGATAAAGTACCTTGCAGTAGCAATGGCAGTTAATATACCATAATCTTTACATTTTCGGAAAACATCCTGCGTATACATTGAAATGCTTTTGTCTGTATGTAGAACTGTAAAATCCAAATCTGTAATAATTAATTTAACATTTTTCATAAAGTCCTCACATTCACTTTGTATGATTATGTGTTACTTCCTCACCCCATATGCGGCTTAGGTTTTTGTATATAAGGTTCATTTGTTTTTCTCCTTCATTTTATAGACCTTTTAAAGTAATCGTATAATTTATTCTTTTTATTTTTTTCATCTTTCAAATATACAAAACCTTCCTCAACTATTCTTTTTTTGCTGAAACAAGCAACATCATGGGACGCCGCAGCTCATCAGCCATGTCTGGAATTGAATATAGTAATTTTTCTTCGGGCATAGGCTCAACAAATCCGGTAATAACAAAACCTGTTTGCATTAAATTATTCATATAAGTCTCCAGTGTCCTATGGTATTTGGTAACTTCTTCACCAAGAAATACAGCAGTTCTCCATCCTTCCTTAAAATAGTTGTCAACCTACCAATGCCGGCGTATTCCTTTTTCATCATAATACCAGTCCTGCGGACCGTTAGCGGTAAATATCGGATGCTCTACAGAAAAAATGAAATCTCCGTTTACAGAAAGGGTATGGTACACCTTTTCACATAAATCCCTAAATAACTCCACATAATGAAAAGCTAAAGAACTAATAACAATGTCGAAAGAATCTGGAGCATAATCAATATCTTCGATTGCTAATCTCCGATACTCAATGTTTGGTAAAACTGTTTTTTCTCTTGCTGTCTCCAACATTTTTTCTGATATATCTACACCGACCACATGATCAGCTCCGTGTTCCGAAGCATAAATGCAATGCCAGCCAAATCCGCAGCCCAAATCTAAAACACGTTTCTTTGTAAAATCGGGAAGCATTTTTTGAAATTCATGCCATTCACCAGCAGCATTCAATCCCTCAACAGAACGCGGAAACTGGCTATACTTATTAAAAAAGGTATCATTATCATATTTATTTTCTTTCATTGGATCCCCCCATTCTTCTAGTACAGCATTGCATAAATATTGCTGAATAAAATGTTTGATATTTGCGTTAGCGCAAGGCGGAGGAAGGAGGCGATGCGGTGGCATCGTCGACTGACGACAACGCAGCGATGGCGTAAATAGCGAATATTTTATTCAGTGATATTTGCGCAACGCTGTACTAGCTAAGCGTATATTTGTAATACGCTGTGTCGCTTGCTTGTCAAAGTAGATACTTGCAATCCGCTGCGCTCGAGGAATCTTATTCCTCGCAGGAAGGAACTTCCTCGCAAGAACTTTGTTCCTCGCATGCTCTTAAATTATAGTCTGAATTGTAACACAATTATATCTAAAAAATAGAACTGGCAATAAAATAATTGACACAATAACATTATATTTGCTATATTAGATTAAAAATATCTATTAATCTGCAAAATATTATGTGTTAATAAAAATAATATCAGACTAGTACAGCGTTGCGCAAATATCACTTAATTAAATATTCGCTATTTGCGTCAGCACAATGCAGTACTAGAATTAATATAGTCGATACAAAAGGTGATATTGTGAAGAAAAATTATATAGGTAAGAATGTATTGGAAGCCGCTATGGATAGAATCGCTTATGTTTTTTCCAAATGCGACCATGTTCTGGTTGCGTTTTCAGGTGGTAAGGATTCCGGTGTTATGCTGGAGCTTGTAAATATGTATTATATGCAGCATAAACCTTCTGCTCAGGTATCTGTGTACCATATTGACTACGAGGGAAATTATCAGCACACAATTGATTATGTGACACGCTGCATGGGGAAGTATCCCTATTTTGATTATTATCATTTATGTATGCCTGTTTCAGCATCCTGCGGGGTTTCTTTATATCAGGCAACATGGATGCCCTGGGATCCTGATGAAAAGGATATCTGGTTAAGAAACTATCCCGAAAATGCCATAACACTAGATAATCATGATTTTGACTTCTTTACCGTCGGTATGTCCGATTATAATTTTCAATTAAAATTTTCAAGATGGCTGCATCGAAAAAAAGGCGCAGAAAGAACCGGTGTTTTAGTGGGAATCCGGTCGCAGGAAAGTCTGAACCGGTATCATGCCGTAACGCGCAGCGATGCATTCCGCATGCTTGGCAAAACTAAGTACAGTACGGAGATGTCAATGAATGTTTTTAATTTTTATCCCATTTATGATTGGACAGTTGAAGACATTTGGACCGCAAACTACCGTTTTGGATTTGATTATAACAAGCTTTATGATTTATATTATCAGGCAGGTGTTCCCGTTAGTGATATGCGTGTATCCAATCCTTTCCATGACTGCGGAGTTGTGGCATTGAAATTGTACCGTGCAATTGAGCCAAATACATGGAGCCGCCTTGTAGGTCGTGTAAATGGTGCAAATTTTGGTTCGATTTATGGCGGGACAAAAGCCGTAGGCTATAAAGAGGTATCCTTACCTAAAGGGCACACATGGAAAAGTTATGTTAATTTTCTTTTAGATACTCTGCCGGAGCATATGCGTGAGATTTACATGCGTAAATTTACGACTTCTTATACCTATTGGACAGAAAAAGGCGGCGCATTGCCAATAAAAACAGTGAAAGAATTGGAGGGTACCGACCTTAAGTTTGAAAATCTGGGTAAGCCACCCGGAAAAAGAAGATACAGCGGTGAATATGAAGTGATTCGATTTTTTGAATATCCAGATGAAGCCGCTGTTAAAAATTTCAAGCTTGTTCCTTCCTATAAAAGGATGTGCATTACAATCCTGAAAAACGATACCTCCTGTAAATACATGGGGTTCAGCCAGACAAAAGACGAATTACAAAAGAAAAAGGCGGTGATGGACAAATGGACAAACCTTTCATGAAGTCGGTATATAATGTAATCCGGGTACCAATTGAGAAAATACAGGCGAACAGCTATAATCCCAATAGTGTACCGCCAACGGAAATGAATCTGCTGATAAAATCCATCTGGGAAGATGGTTATACAATGCCCATCGTATGTTATTACCTTTCGGATTGTGACCGTTATGAGATTGTGGATGGGTTTCACCGCTATATGGCTATGAAGACATCTCCTGAGATTGCCCAGCGGGAGAATCACTGTCTGCCAGTGTCCGTTATCGACAAACCGCTATCTGACCGCATAGCCAGTACAATCCGGCACAATCGTGCAAGAGGTACTCACTCTATCGACTTAATGGTCGAAATCGTGGCTCAGCTGTCAGAAGCAGGTATGGGAGATGAATGGATTATGCAAAATATTGGTATGGAAGCAAATGAACTTTTACGCTTAAAGCAAATCAGCGGACTGGCTTCTCTGTTTTCTAACCGGGAGTTCTCCGAAGCCTGGGAAGGCGCTGCATCAACCAAAAGTTTATTATAGGTAACCGTTCAGCCATGCAGAAAGTCCTATACAATTGTTACCATACTACTTTAGGTTAGAAAATTCTGAAAAGCGGGCATGAAACGCTTTAATTTTAATGCCTGTTTGATTGAATTTTCAACATAAAGTAGTATTGTATCGCATGGCTGAACGGTTACCTATTTTTTATGAGCAGCAATATACCTGCTTCTATAACAATTCATCGCAGTAGTTTTGAGTTTTCCTAAAAGCCGGAAATTTGCCACACCTCCGGCTAAAGAACCAACTACCGGAAGAAGCTGCAGCATTTTAGCAATATCTATATAGTCGCGGTATTCCGTTTGAAATTTTTCCCAATCAAGCTCTGCCGACTTCATTTGTCCCCACATCCCAGTCCATAAGAATATTGTATACATTCATACGGTGCTCGTCACTGGAAAAGGCAAGCTGAAAAATATATAATATATATAACCGTTCACTTTTATCATCTATATCGTAACCATAAAGCTTTGCACAATCAAACAGGAATTTAACCTTAATCGTAAGCAATGCCGGAAAATCAGCAAGACCTAAAATAACTCCGCCGGCTCCAAAACCAATTCCCTGCACTACTGCTGTTTTGTTATATGTCTGATAAGCTTTTTCTGCCAACCAGTCACTTTCTGCTAGTGAAAGCTGCTCCATACTTTCGGTAGATGTCAGCAGACTTGAACCATACATAATGGTCTCTGTCATTTTTTTTATAGCCTGAGTAATCATATTCTGCACTTTTTCCGGAATAACTGACTGTGTCTTGGTCTGTATTGTTTTTGACAATTTGCTTATTTTGGTTGGAGGTTTTGTCATACTCTTATGCCATTTATCTAATTCCTTTTGTATCGTTTTTTCATATAAATTCATAGTTTACCCCTTCTTGCAGACGCAATATGCGAATATCAAATTTGTGGTGCGATTTTCTACTGTTCCAACATCTAAAATTATGTAACAGTTCAGCCATGCATTCATAATTTGGCAGATTGTGTATTTTGGCTTATGATTGACATTCTGGCTGCCAAATTATTCATATAGGGCGTCCGCCCTATAGAAAAATTTATATAATTTGAGCTTAGTGAGCAAGCTCCCACGCACAAATTATATAAATTTTCTGCATGGCTGAACTGTTACAAAATTATCCATGTTTCATTACCGGAATTATAAAATGTATGTGCAATATTTTGTGCCGCCAGTTTTGCAATAAAGTCCCCTTTTTTAACCGAATAGTCTTTCATTTAACATTCGATTTACTATAATTTCAATTCCATGTTAATCGTTCCAAAGTAACATGGCTGCGATACCATTCATCACTTTGTAAAAGCTGTTCCGGAGAACCTGCGTTTTTAACCATGCCATTCTCTAAAATAACCACTGTATCACATGCAAACATAGAAGTTAAGCGATGGGAAATAGATAATATCGTATGTGTCCGGCTCACCTTCTGCAGAACAGATACAATTTTATTTTCTGTGATAGAATCAAGATTGGTAGTAATCTCGTCAAACAACAGGATGGGCGGATTTGTCACAATCGCTCTTGCTATTGCTAAAAGCTGCCTTTGTCCCTGTGAAAAAAGAGTATTGTTCGTTACCTTTGTATCCATACCCTTCTCCAAAGCAGCTATATATTCTGTCAATCCAACAAAATCCAGAGCCTTTTCAATCTGTTCCTTTGTAATACTTTCATCCCTTAAGCTAACCTGCTCTGCAACGGTTCCTTCAAAAAGGTGGGTTCTTTGATCAACATAACCAAATATCTTACGCTTTTCACTATTAGGTATATCATAGACATCAACCCCATTAATCGTGATATTTCCCATCGTTGGTTTTAAAAGTCCTGTAATCAGCTTAAATAAAGTAGATTTTCCAACACCTGTCCTGCCGGTAAATGTAATACTCTTATTTGTTTCAAAATCAAGATTAATATTTTTCAGTACATCCGTACCTTCATTATACTGAAATGTAACATTATTGATGGACATTTTAACATCTCCGTGATGGCGGATCATGTCTGCAGCTATTAAATTTCCACTCTTCCGGTCATCCTCCGATTCATTAAAAAAATCATTTACCCTGTGAATACCCGATACCGCCTGTTGAATATTCTGAAGCTCCATGCCAAGACTTTCAATCGGTGCAAACAAACTTGAAATAAGCTCAATAGAAGCCGCGACCATTCCCAGTGATATATCCAGATAGTTTAATTGCTCTGACGATAAAATAACAATAAGAATAATAAAAACAGCGCGCAGAAGCTGAATAACCGGTGAAAATACAGCATCATAGAAATTGACTTTTTCTATTGTCTTATAATTATCAAGCAAATAGCCGACATAATTTTTTTCCATATATTCTTCTTTACTGTAAGACTTTATCATCCGTACATTTTTCAGGCTCTCAGAAATGTGGTTATTTACCCTGCCAAGCAGTATCCTATTTTCAATCTGTGCCTTCAGCATTCTTTTTTGAAAAAAGCGGGTAATCCCGTAAATAAGCGGAAGTAACAGCAACGTTACAATTCCAATCTTATAGCTGAACATCCAAATTGAGATAACAATCCCTATAATTTTAAAGCAGTCAATAATCATTCCTATTATACCACCGGTAAATAGGGAATTAACCGCATCAACATCATTCGTAAAACGTGATACTACCATTCCGGAACTATTGGAAGTAAAAAACATTGTATTTATTTTTTCAAGTTTTTCCATCATTTGTGCCCGTATCTCTTTTGTAATTTTCTGACCCAAAACAGTGAGAATCGCTTCCTTCATAAAATCAAAAACACCGGTGAATAAAATAGCAGTTATATAAGCAATTGCTAAGTTAAGCAAATTATCCGTATTTTTTTGCACAAGGTTCCAGTCAACGATTAATTTCAAAATCTGCGGGGGAATGAGGCTTACCGTGACAATGCTGATAATCGTAATCACCAGTAAAATACTTAATACAATGTCTTTTTTAAGTGTGCGCAGGACAATGGTATTTATCGGATTATTTTTCATCCAATTCCTCTCCCTTCCCATTTTGTAGAATGTAAATCGTTTTATACACTTCTGATTTTATCATAAGCTCTTTATGAGAGCCATATTGAACCGTTTTATCGTTTCCAAGCAATATAATCCGATCTATTTTATCAAAAATAGCCAAACGATGGGATACCAGAATAATCAAACTGTTCCTGCAGTTGTTTCTGATATTTTCAATAATTTTTTCCTCTGTCCTCATGTCAACTGCCGAAAACGGATCATCTAACAGGATAATTTTCTTTTTTTCAAACAAAGCCCGTGCCAGTGCCACCCTTGCCTGCTGGCCTCCGCTTAAGCGAACTCCGCTGTTCCCAACTAAAGTGTCAATCCCATTTGGCATCCCTGCTAAATCCGTATCAAAACAAACATCCTTTAAAACAGGATTCACATCCCCATCATATCCCAAGGTTATATTATTGCAAACAGTATCTGAGAGCAGCTGTGGATCATGCCCTAAATAGGCAATCATCCGGCTTCGTTCATATTCCGAATAATCCTTTAGCTCTTTCCCGTGTATTTGAATGTTGCCTTGATACGGATACAATCCCAGCAGGGCAATCGCCAAAGTGGATTTTCCGGAAGCTATAGGTCCTGTCACTCCAATGATTTCTCCCTGTTTTCCTTCAAAATTCACATTTTCAATCACATTATCCTTATTATTTCCATAACGAAAGCTAAGGTTTTCTACTGTCAGCCGTGTACATTCGGTGCTTATATTGGTATTGGTATCTGTATTTTTATATTTATATTCTCCAAGATAAGGTTTAATACGCTTCCATGAAACCTGTGACTTTTGTACCGAATTAAACAATTTTGCTGTTTTACTGGCTTTGATTGCCAATGCGGAGAATATGGTGATATAGCTTGAAAACACACCAATCGTCCAGATACCGTCCAGTACCTTCATTCCTCCCATATATATGACCGAAATGATTCCAAGCATAGTAATGACATTATAAATCGGCTGCATGGAGTTTTCCAGTATATTTGCTTTAATTGCTTTGTTTTGTAACTCCTCCAGATTGTCTGCATATCTTTCCCTGTTTTTTGTCTCCATACCATTGATACGGTATAACATGGCATTCTCAATTGTTTCATACGTGAAGTCCGCTATGTCACTGCTCTTTTTCCGGTATGCATTGGAATATTTATATATGTAACCCTTCAATTTTTCTGCGATAATCATTGCAACAGGAACAAAAAGTATGGAAACTAATGTTATTTTTATATCATAAAGAAGCATGGAAACAAGATATGCCGCCATCAGAACACCCGTGTCAAAAATTTCTGTTGTAAATTTTCGCATACCTTCTACACATAAATCTACATCAGAAATAGCTCTTGTCATGAGATTTCCTGTATTTTCGTTATCCAATTCGAGAGCATCCTTGTGCATAATATTATTATAAATCATCCGCCGCATAACCGCACTGGTGCTGTTAGCAAAACGCCTGATGTAAAACCGTTTAAAATATCTCAAAAACTGAATCATTCCGATCACTGCCGTATAAATGACTGCAAGCCCTGCTACCGCAAGAAGCGTATCACCGTGGGCTACCGCATCAATAAGCTTTCCCTGATAGATTGGACCCATGACTGCTGAAATATTAAAAGACAGACCAAATATAATGATATAAGCTACCACAAATTTTTCTTTTTTCCAATAATTAATAATTTTATACGGTTGTTTTATCGGCTCTATTTTTAATTTTGCCATAAATACTCCATCCCTATGCTGTTTCGTATTTATTTGACTTGCAAAGCAAGACCTTACTCTTTAATTATTGCATTCATATACTTTTTCACAAAAATCTGCTAATAAACTTTTGCATTTTTTTAATGTTTCAATGGAAGTATCCTTTAGCGGAGCAATAAAAAAATCTCTTGTAAGAATCTTTTTCAGCAATACATTAAGTTTCTCGTATTCATCCTCGTTTTCCTCAATCTCAGCAAAATTAAAATTCCCTTTTCCTGTTTCTTTTTCCAACTCCCGGACAAAATCTTCGCATTTTTTTAAAAACTCTTTATATTCCTCATCTCTTGCTTTGTTAAAAAATTCTGTAATATCCTTTACATTACCAGTACTTATAAAATCTGCTTTCAGAATATATGCCTCACCGCTATTTTGTAAAATCTCATCGGATATCTTGGTAAACACATCAATATGCTCATCTGATATGGGAAGAATCCACATCGATTGACCAATATTTACAGAACCGGTTTTCTTTAGTTTTCTCCATACGCTTACTCTTACACGGGATGGTTCTTTTGGTAATGTAAAATTTAGCATCAACCACTCTTGCTGTTCCATATCCTTCACCTCCTATGTAATACATATTACATATTACGCAATTATTTGTCAATACTGCTACTCCTTAAATAAAAAACATACCTTTCAGCTCATAGGCAAAGGGTATGTTTTATGCAGTAAATCTAATTTACTTCCAATATTATACAACTATGTTTTTTCATTCCTTTACTGTTTTTATACTAACCATACAGGTACATACCAATTCTTTCTGTCAATCGGTAACAAACCGCTCGTCAGGCATACAACACTTCCTTCACCAACAGCTTCCTTGCCTAGATTAGCCAACTTCTTAATCTCAATTGGAAAAAGTGTATTGTTTTGCTCAGCAATTCTTAATTTGGCTTAACTGTTAAATATAAAATGGATTAAAATCATCACTATCCGTGCAAAGAAAACCTTCTAATTCCTCTATAATAATCTTGAAGCAAGCTTTTACCTCTTCCTCATCTCCTTCGCAAATAGTAACAGCAAAAATAGATTTAATATTGCGTTCCTTTATAAACGCATTATCAAAAGATTCTTCAAATTCCAGTTCCATTGGCTCAAAATCAACTTGATTTTCATTGGATAATCTAATCTCTAAAACATTCATTGCATCCCATAATTCAATTGAAATACGATTACTATCTTTCAATATCTCATAAATATCACGCGCATGAATTATCCTTGGTGTCATATATAGTAAATCAAGATGTTTTTTGATTACTGCTTGCTTCTCATTCATTTTTTTCTTAGTCATAATTTCCTCTTTTCTTTTTGTTACAGTTCAGAAAAAACCCCATTTCCGGAAGCTATACTGCTTTAAGATTGAAAATTCATACCTTGTAATTGCGAGTGGCTGCGAAACAATCCAGTAAGAACACGATAAACCCATATTACCATAAAACTGTCAACATGAGGACTGGGTTGCTTCGCACAGCTCGTAATGACGTGTGTGAATTTTTAAACCTAAAGCAATATAGTACACTCACAAACAAAAAGATTTACACAGATAATAAAAATCGATTCGTTTGTAAGTATCGTTCCAAAAATGGAGTTATGATTTCCCCATTAGAATACGCGATAACTAAAATGTTTGAAATCCGCATACCCTGTTTGATTATATAAATCGTAAGCTGCCATTCCCACATAACCGCCGGTAAATCCGTAGCAGTAGTCATCTGATAAAATGGTAGAATCGATTTCATAATCAATTTCTATAAAATCCTTACCATCCAATGAATAGGAAAATTGAGCCGCTGCTCCTTTTCCGGTTACACGAAGCCAAACGGTATCTCCCTCAATCTGAATTTCATTGCTTCCCAAAGGATTGCTGTAAACACCATCTTTAATTGTCATGATTCCAATGCTCTGTTTTCCGGTACGTTCGTCAAATGCCATTTTAAGCAGATACTGATGCTCTTCATCATAACGATAGATTAATCCTGCAAACTGCTGGAACCTATGGAATGGCAGGGTCATTTTAGTGGTTGCCTCAAAGTTAAAGTCGGTCTGCCTTCTTACGAACATCGCCTGGTTCTGGTTCGAGAATGGCGACTCTGCTCCGTATAATCGTAACGTGTTATCCGCGCCCAATTTATATTTTACGGGTCCGCGCAATGTATTGAAATTCAAAAGAAATTCTTTGTCACCTAAGTTATATTCATAATAATTCTTTTCTGCTTTCTCACCATAACCTTCAAAATATTCATCTACAAGCAATGTTTCATTCTTTAAATATAGCCAGTCATTTATCCAGACCAATTCATTAATTCCTGTTTCACGTCCCAGTATACAATGCTCTCCATCTGCCGGTCTTCCACAGAGGAACGCTAAGAACCATCTGCCATCTGGTCCCTGACACCAGCTTGTATGACCTGTCTTATGTATCGGGTGTTCCGGATGTCCCATTGCCGAGCAAATGTGTTTGTTCGGATGAATCTCGTAAGGTCCGAAAATATTTCTGGAACGTGCCACCGTAGCCGCATGCTCATAAAACGTACCGCCTTCTGCGGTCAATAAATAATACCAGCCGTCTTTCTTATAAATATGCGGTCCTTCCACCAATCCACGGTCTGTTCCGGTGAAAACCTTTTTTGTTTCTCCTATAAACTCAAGGGTAATCGGATCCACTTCCGTAACCAGAATCCCGGAAAAAGTCTCTTTATCCGGCTGACGGTAATCCCATTCCGCATTGAGAAAATATTTTTTACCATCGTCATCATGGAATAAAGAAGTATCAAAACCAATGGTGTTCATATAAACAGGTTCTGTCCAGGGACCATCAATATTTTTCGCAGTCATAATATAGTTATGTGCATCTTTAAACGGATGTCTCTTCCATGTCTTTACGTCAGTAAATACCAAATAGAAAATCCCATCTGAATAAGACAGACATGGCGCCCATATTCCGCCTGAAACTACATTTCCCCTCATATCTAAGTATCGGGTATCCGTAAGGGGCGTGCTTACACATTCCCAGTTTGCCAAATCCCTTGACGCACTGATGCGCACTCCCGGGAAATACTCAAAGGTAGAGTTTGCTACATAAAACGTTCCATTTACACAAATCATGGAAGGATCCGGATGAAAACCGGTTAATACTGGATTTTTAATCATTTTAAACTCCCATCTGTGCGCTCCGGCGCACGTACAAATCGTGATGATGAAAGAACAGTTTTACCATTCTTTCAACCTACACCTCTTTGCATTAAAATTGTTATTTGTTTTCAGATATATTAATATATGTGTATGATACTAATTTTTGGTATCCGCGTCAATAGTCTTTATTCTTTAAATTATAATATGAATAATCATACTACAGAACGTAGTATAGCGGTCAGAGTGTTATTCATAAGCCAAAATGTATAAATCCGCCAAATTATGAATGCACGTCTGAACAGTAACTTATTTCATTAAATCAATCCGTTTACACTTGCAAAAGCAAAAGCTCCAATACCAACCGCAACTGAAAGGTTAAGTGAATCTACAGCATTTGATTGCGGAATCTTAATACCGGTTCCGATAGAATTGAACCTTTGATCCAGACCGGAAGCTTCATTACCAAAAATAAGGGAAAATAATTTTATTTCTGGTATTCTTCGTAAATCAAGAATCTCCTTTGCATTTAGTATAAAAGGGAAATAATCATGTTTACTAAATGAAGTTTGATATTCCTCAAATTCATTAAAATACTGAAAATCCAATTTAAACAAAGCTCCCATAGATGCTCTTACTGCTTTGGGATGCCAAATATCAGCCGATGGTGAAATAATGGCAATGTTATGTATATTACATCCTGCGGCAATCCGCATTATAGTTCCTAAATTACCCATATCACTTGGATTTACCAGTACAATATGAGGTTCATTAGAATTAATGGTACATAAAAACTTTTTAAAAACGGCAAAAACATAATGGTTTTCTTTTTGACTGATTTTATTAAAAACAGAATCCTCAAAACAGACAGGTACATTTGCCTGCATGCAAAGCATTTGTAGGTTTTGCTTGTCTTTATAACCCGAATGAATATATACCGCATATACAAGTTCTGGTCTCGTCTTTATCAATTCAATCGTTCCGTATGCTCCAAGCATATAGGAATAGTCAAAATCCTTTTTGTAAGTCTTAATCTTTATTTTTTCACTCATTTAAACATGCTCCTTAAATAATTTTTTACTTTTTAAGGATGCAAAGCCTAAATGACAATACAGCAACTATTAATTAATTATTTTATTATTCTCCATGCAAAGGTTGCCGTCTGTTCTGTAGACTTTGCATGGAGTTTGCCAAGTAGGAATCCAAATGATATCGCCATTCTTCTCACCTCCAATTTGATCTATTTAATCTCTCTTAGATTATAATAAAAAAGCATCAGAAAATCAATGTAAGATTCATTTCTCAACTGTTTGTTACCATCCCACCTTATCATTGCGAGCTATACGAAGCGATCCAGTCCTCATGTTGACGATTATACAGCAATGTATGGGTTTATCATGATCTCACTGGATTGTTTCGCTATCCCTCGCAATGACAGGATATGAACTGTAATCTCAATTATATATACTTATCCAGTTAATCTTTGATAAAATTGTATATCATTATATATTCTTCATCTGTTTCTCCAATAATCTCAAAACCAACCTTTTGATACATTCGAACTGCATAGTTGTCTTTTTGAACTGCAAGCGAAGTTCGTTTATATCCTTGATTCTTTAATAATTGCAGCATATTTTCCATGAGTGCAGTTCCAATTCCCTTACTGCGATACTCTTTATATAAGGATATCGCAAATTCTGGGGTATGTTCATCAATATTTCCAAAACCTTTTACTTCACCTGCTAAAATTCTTGTCCAGACCGCACCAATTATTTTTCCATCAACCTCTGCAACAAGGCAAGAATCCTCCGGTTTTCCAAAATCTTTTATAAATACATTTATCTGCGGTTCATTAACAACATTTCTTGGTAAAAAATTTGTTTCATCTCGCTGGAAAATTGCTTCATATAAAAAGTCTTCCAGAAGATAAAATTCCTCTGGTTTTATATCTCTAATTACATAATTTTTCATTATTATTCCATTCATAGCATTTAACCTCCTTATTCATTGAAAATTTTACCATGTTTTAAGATCAATAATCTTGAAAGTCCACTCAGGTGTTTTCAATGTATCATCTAAATTTGCAGAAAACCATGGCGAATCCTCACTATCACCTTTCAATATTTGAATGTCCTGCGCCGGCATATAACTTTGAGCCAACATAAAGATTTTTTCTCCGGTACTTTCATTCACAACCATATCAACAACAATAACACAATGACCCGGAGAGCCTCCCTGTATAAACACATCACCAATGGCTAAATCGGAAAAAGACTTCTCAATTAATTCTTTTTCCAAAGACAAGGTGGAAGCATAAGCATAGACAATATCAAGATATCTTTGGAAGCTCTCATAAGAACTATCGTTATTGCTGCTGCTAATCCACGAAACTGTATTTCCATTCACAGATATTCTGTTACCATCTGCCCATTTTAAAAACTCCGCATGGAATCCGCTTACAAAATTAAAATGGATTTCATCATACCGATTCTTTGCATATAAATATTCTGCCCTCAACCGTATGACCGCATCGGCACACTGCTGCAGATCCCTTTCACCTAAGCTGAGATCAACTACCGCCAAATAAACATCACTCAGTTTTTCTCTGCCATCATAGTATTTTACTTTTGTACCATCCAGCTTTAAAGACAGAGTCTGGAGATAGGATGCAAACGATCCCAGTTCTGATTCCACTCTTATAAAACCCTGTGGAACTTCAAACCGTTCGGCAATTGTTAATCCATCGGTTTTTATCAATGATTCAACAGGAGGTTCCATTACATTTACATCAGCAGGACTATCATCGCTCATCCCTGTATCTTGATCATCTTCTGAAATTACAATGTCTGGGTTAACAATAGTTGAATCCTGTAATGTCGAATTTTCCAATTGTTCAGAAGGATTTTCTGTTTCTTGTTTAGTTTCGCAACCGATTAATAACAACAGACAAATACATACAAAAATTTTCTTTTTCATTTATCATTGTTCCTCCAATTCTTTATTAATTACTCATATACCACTCTTCATCTTTAAAGGTATTGCACATATTGAACTTACAAATCCATTCTCAAATGTCCAGCATATTTTTATTCTATTATCCTGATAAACATAGACTTTGTCAATCAGTGTGCTACTATTCCATGTCATACTCACAAACTTGTTACTGTTCAGACGTGCATTCATAATTTGGCAGCCAAAGTGTTATTTGTAAGCTAAAATGTATATTCTGCCAAATTATGAATGCACGTCTGAACAGTAACAAGTTTTTATATACGCAAAATATATTCGTGCATACTACTTGAATTGCACGATATACTATGCTATAATGAATATGAAAATAAAAAATGGAGGTGTTTGACATGGCTGAAACAATTAACGTAACCATCAGGCTCGATAAAGAGGTTAAAGAACAAGCGGAGAGAATGTTCAACGATTTTGGAATGAATCTGTCTACTGCATTCAATATCTTTGCACGTCAAGCTTTGCGTCAGGGAAAAATCCCTTTTGAGATTTATGACCCGTTTTACAGCGAGAAGAACCAAGCGCGCCTTGCAAAGTCAATCGCTGACGCAGAAGCTGGGAAAGTAACAGTCCATGAATTGATTGAGGAGGATTAATTATGCAAAAAGCGTGGACAGACGACGCATGGATGGATTATTTATATTGGCAGACGCAGGATAAAAAGACATTGAAGCGGATTAACAACCTTTTGAAAGACATAGACCGGCAACCATTTTCTGGGATAGGAAAACCAGAACCGCTGACAGGCGATAAACAGGGTTATTGGAGTAGGCGTATTGACGAGGCTAATCGCATAGTTTACAAGATTGAGTGCGAACAAATAATCATTACCCAATGCGGCGGGCATTACAATGACTAAACAAGGGAACGAGAGATTACCTTATTCAGAAAGAAAAGTGAAGATGGTAAAATTATTCTTTTTGTGTTAACCTTGTTTAGCTTATTCGCTTGCGACAATAGTTATTAATCTGTGTAAAAATATTTTAATATTATACCTTGCTCATTATAAACCACGAGATAGCTTTTCTCGTTTGGACGCTTGTAATAAGACGCTAAACTGTTTAAAATCCAATCGTTTATACTTAATTCACTCCACCAATTTATATCAATCTGTTCTTTTGATACTTCTTCCATGTCATCTATCCATTCTTCAATATCATTTATGTTTATTTTAATGACAGCAGTCACCTTCCAATATGATGGACCAGGTACGGAACCTCTAGAATTATCTTGAAAAATAATGTGGTATTCTGCATCTAAAACATCTGCCGGACACTTGACATACTTTTTAAAGAATTGAATTTTTTGATCATAATCTTTTATATCAGTACTCCAAGTGTCTGTCGTGAAATCCTCATTGGATGTATCCGCTAAAAAATTATTTCTCATAGAACATGACGATTGAAAAAATAATGTAACAACAATAAATAACAAAATTAGCTTTTTCATATCCTGTACCGCCTTAAATAAATTAATTCTTTTATTGTGAATCCGCAGAGTCTCAACCGCTTATAACTCTACTGTTATCTATTTCATAAGCTCCAGTAATTTTTTTGCCGTATTTGCATTACGAATGGTTATCGCATTATACATCGATGTTCCAACAATTTTAGACCATCTTGTTCTGGAAAAAGTTTTAAGTGGTGCAGACCAGAAAATAATACTGCCATAATAATTGACTTTTTCATATTCCGGTTTGATTTCACCGACCTCTTCTACCACAGATTCAGCCGTTGCTGGAGGAATGACAAAAATTGCATTTTGTTTTGAATCCCCATCTGCATCCCACCATTCCGGAGCATGAATCAAAGCTTCTGATAATGCCTCTGCCGAAATAACAGCGACAGAAATAGAGAGTTTGAATGTATTGGATATTAACGTTTCACATTGTTCTCGCAGTACATCTTCATCCTTGCATTCACTCTCAAAAATGACATTCCCGCTGTTAATATAGGTTTTCACACCTTGAAAACCATATTTTTCAAAAGCAGCCTTAAGCTCAGTCATTGCTATTTTATTGTTCCCACCTACATTTATCCCACGCAGAAGTGCAATATATTTTCCCATTCAAACCTCCTGATATTTACTATTATACTTATTTAATATTTTTCGTAGCTGCATATGTATTCATGTATTCAGCAAGAATACTGCCTCTTTCATCTGTTCTTTCTCTATCGTCATATATATCGGATAATCTAAATCCCGCTTTTATCTGCCCTCCAATTTGTTCTTCTAAAGTATGGCTGAACATAAATCCTTCGGTATTCTCAATCCGCATTTTTATCTCATCATCAGTCAATCCTTTCAAAGGATTGTAGGGCATTTTATTGACAACTTTCATTGAATCATCAAAATTAAATAAAAATCCTGTTTCCGTTAGAAAACCCGCTAATAATATTCCATTTTTCTTTAAAATGCGGAAGCATTCATTCCATAAAGGCTGTATATCCATAATATAACAGTTTGAAACGGGATGAAATATTAAATCAAATGTATTATCTTCAAAAGGCAGTTTTTCTGTCATATCACCTTTTACTACATTTATTTTATATTTTTCCCGTTCCGCCACAAATTTTTCAGCTTCAAGCTGTTTATCCGATAAGTCAAAAATAGTAATATCCGCTCCAAGTGCGGCAAAAATAGGTCCTTGCTGCCCTCCTCCGCTTGCCAGTCCTAAAACCTTCAAGCCATTTAACTTGGGAATCCATTCTTTCGGAATAGATTTTGACGGCGTTAAATATAAAGAAAAATCTCCCTTTTTTGCATTTAAAAAAGCTTCATGGCTGATTGGCTTTGTCCAAATATAATCATTATGTGAAAGTAAATCCCAAGATTTTTCATTTGCTGCAGTGTATTTCATATCGTTTTCCCTCCAAATTTTTTATTCCAACGAGCAATAAGCTCAAAAAATCATTATACAATACGAATAATTTGTTCATACAATCCGATATACCGACTTAGAAACTGACGATTCCCATGATAATGTCCAAATAACCATTTATTAAAGTACAGACGCTGGGAAATCTGTTCAAAATAATCAGTTAACCTATCAGGTTTAAATAAACCACCAGAGAACAAAGCCTGTACATTACTTGGACAACAATGAGAAATAACAAAATCTACCTTCCATTCTGCCATCTCCAAATTTTTCAAACCTAACCTATATTCTTCTTCTGAAGGCATTTCTTCTTTCCACCAACTTACATGATTAATCCGATAGAGAGCTCCTAAAGAATCAAGTGATTTTTTCTTTTGTTTAAAATCAATATCATCTTTTTCTAAGATTCCATCTTGAATATCATGACTTGCAGCTCCACCAAACGTAAAGAATTTTCTATTTTCAATGGTGAATACTTCTCCTCTGCATAAATGCAGGATAGAAGGTGCTATATACTGCACTTTTCCTCCATTCCAATCCAGCTTGGGATACTCCTTCAATAAATCATAATTTTCATGATTACCATCCACCCATAAAGTGGTAAAACACCTTTGATCCAGCCATTTTCTCCAATACTTTTGTTCATTGGAATTATCCCAAAATCCAAAGTCTCCGCAAATAATGACAAAATCCTCTTTTTTCATTTGTTTTTGCTCAGGAAAAATATCATTGTTAAATCTACGATAATCACCATGGCAATCACCAGTTATATATATCATATTTACTCCTCCTGATAATATGTTTTTGGAAGTACCTTTAAGGATAAAATAAAAGTGAAAATCTACGAAGATTTAACCATTGATTTTTCAGAAATAGAAATATCGTAACAAATCAGGTGTTGTCAGGCTGTATTAAACTGATTCCATATCTGAGTGTCTTTTCATCAATCTGACCTTCCGCACCGGTTATGATATATCCGTTACTGTCAATAAATAATGTCGTGGGAATCGAGCGAATACCATAAGCATAAGCTCCTTCTTGCTTCGTGTCGTAGTATACCGGGAACGAAAACCCTTGTTCCAATACATACGCCATGCCTTTCTCTTTGGTTTCCCTCTGTCCATCGGTCAGATTGACCATCATAAATATTATCTCTTCGCCAAGCTCCGCACATACATTGTCAAACTCCGGCATTTCAGCTTTACATGGCGGACACCAGCTTGCCCAAAAATTTAATACTACCGGCTTACCCCCTAAATCAGACAGCGTGATGCTGTTTCCATCCGAATCCTCCATTGTAAAGTCCAGTGCTTTTACCTTTTTCGACTCCGTTTCTTCCTCCTGCGCAGCGGATTCACCTTGCGAACCGACTATAATCTCCGGCTGTTCCGCTAAAATTATCTCAGAATTCACGCTGTCGCGCAGTGTATTATAGGCAAGCATGGCTGCCGCAATCAATAGTAAAAATGCTGCTGACCCAATTACTATTTTCATTTTTTGCGTCATAAATTCCTCCTAAAATGTAAGCAGGGACAAAAAACGCCTCATAAGACCCGTTGTCATTAAAATCCCTACGATTACCAACAACACACCTGACCCGATGTTGATTTCCCTATAATGGCGCTTAATAAATCCGAAAGCACCCTTGAGCCTGTCAAGCAGCAGTGCGCTTATCACAAATGGAATGCCCAATCCCAGCGAATAGACCAAGAGCATGAGAACACCTGTTGCCATGCCACCTTGCTGCGAAGCCATCATCAGTGCTGATCCAAGAAATGTACCGACACAAGGCGTCCAACCAATTGAGAACACAATCCCAAACAGGGCAGACGTGAGAAAGCGAAGGTCTTTTACATCGACTGATGTTTGCGCGGTACGGTTCAAAAACCGAGTCTGATAACACCCATGAAGTTAA
>JALQSN010000400.1:0-45420 GCA_023690525.1 Holotrichia oblita | reverse complement strand
CGCCGTTCAAATATGTTCCTAAATTTGACAGCGAGCAGGACGGAATTGAAAAAACCGTAGAAATGCTGAAAAGCGCGAAGCGCCCGATGCTTTATGTCGGCGGTGGCGCTGTTATTTCAAACGCGTCCGCCTCGCTTATAAATTTTGCCGAAAAACTCGACATTCCGGTTGCGGTTTCTATGATGGGCTTAGGCGCAATGCCCGCTTCCCATCCTCTTTATTTAGGAATGATAGGAATGCACGGTTACGCCGGTGTTGCCAAAGGCCTTAAAGGAATGTGATACAGTTATAGCAGTGGGCGCAAGATTTTCCGACAGGGTTGCCGGCAACCGCCATAAATTCGCTAAGCAGGCTAATGTAATTCATATTGATATTGATAACGCGGAGATTGATAAAAATGTAGAATCTCACGCTCACATTATGGGCGACGTAAGACTGGTTCTTGATTATCTTAATACCCGCCTGTCCCCCGAAACTCATACCGACTGGGTAAAAAGCTGTCGGGAATATGTTAATCAGTTTCCTCTTAAGAGATGCGGCACCAGCCTGTGCGCAAGAAAAATAATTGAAAAAATAAACGAGCTTACACCAAACGACCAAATTATTGTTACGGACGTAGGACAGCACCAGATGTGGACGGCGCAAAGCTATAAATTTGAAAAACCGCGCACATTTTTAACAAGCGGCGGATTAGGGACTATGGGCTTCGGATTCGGGGCCGCAATCGGCGCGGCGTTCGCAAGCAAAAAAAGAATTGTAATGATAACGGGCGACGGTTCTTTTCATATGAATCTTAATGAATACGCTACCGCTATTAAATATAATCTGCCTATTACGATATTTTTAATGAATAACAATACTTTAGGAATGGTTCGCCAGTGGCAGACGCTTTTCTATGAAGGAAGGCATTCTTCCACTACCTTAAATCTGCCTACCGATTATGTAAAATTAGCCGGGGCGTTCGGCGGCAAAAGGGATATATACTTGAAGACGATAAGGACATTGAGTCTGTTGTTAAAAGGCTATGAGCGATACTACTACCAGCATCGTTGACTGCCGTATAAATACTAACGAATTTGTTCTTCCTATGGTACCGCCGGGAAAAACTACCGACGATATGATTACCTTTGAAATTGAGGAAAAGAAATAAAGTATTAAGGAGATTAAAATTATGAAAAAGCATTTGATAACAGCACTGGTTGCCAATCACAGCGGCGTTCTTACGCGCATTTCGGGGCTGTTTGCAAGACGCGGATATAATATAGATTCTTTAGCGGTTTGCGCGACGGAAAATGAAAAAATATCTCGAATGACAATAGTCGCATCCGCTGACGACGCGACTATTGTACAGGTGATAAAGCAACTCGATAAATTAGTCGATGTATATAAAGTAGCCGAATTAGATACCTCTAACGCCGTCTTAAGAGAACTGTTACTGGTAAAGCTGACTGTAAGCGCGTCGCAAAGGCCGGAAATCGAGACAACCTGCGCTGTTTATAAAGCCAAAATTATCGACCTTTCTGTGGATTCTGTAGTGGTAGAGCTTACGGGCGAGCCGGGCAAGATTGACGGGTTTTTAGAAGTAGTAAAATCATATACTATTATTGAAATGGCAAGGACAGGATTAAACGCCTTGCAGCGCGGAATAAAAAGCATTAACGATTTAGTCGATTATAACGAAATTATATAGAACGGCTTTAAAT
This sequence comes from Holotrichia oblita, assembly GCA_023690525.1. Classification (NCBI taxonomy): domain Eukaryota; kingdom Metazoa; phylum Arthropoda; class Insecta; order Coleoptera; family Scarabaeidae; genus Holotrichia; species Holotrichia oblita. Next base: position 43,717 of record JALQSN010000400.1, on the reverse strand, counting down.
GCTTTGACAAAAAGCGGATAAAATTGCTATAATGAAAACGTAAACAAAAGAAATATAATCAAAGCTTAAGCATAAGTTTTGATACTTTTAAGGAGAAAATTCATGTCTAAGGATTTAGCGCAAAATATAGAAAAAGCACCCCAGCGTTCATTATTAAAGGCATTAGGCCTTTCTAATGAAGAAATCGCAAAGCCGCTAATTGCGATAGTAAGCGCAAAAAGCGAAATTGTTCCGGGCCATGTTCACCTGGATAATATTACAGACGCTGTTAAGGCAGGAGTTTATTCTGCTGGCGGAACGCCTGTCGTTATTCCGTCTATCGGAATATGCGACGGTATAGCTATGGGGCACGCGGGAATGAAATATTCTCTTCAAGCGAGAACTGATTGCCGACAGTGTTGAGTATGCTTTTAGGCCACGCGTTCGACGGAGCGGTGCTTGTGCCGAATTGCGACAAAATTGTTCCCGGAATGCTTATGGGCGCGGCAAGAGCCAATATTCCTACGATTGTGGTATCCGGCGGGCCTATGCAGAGCGGAATTTTAAGGGTAAAAAAGTCAGCCTTTCAAGTATGTTTGAAGCGGTAGGCGCGGTTAAAGAGCGGCTCGATGAATTTAGATGAAATTAACGAGCTTGAAAATTGCGCGTGCCCCGGATGCGGTTCATGCTGCGGAATGTATACCGCAAACAGTCTTAACTGCTTATGCGAAGCTCTAGGGATGGCGCTTCCGGGTAACGGAACAATTCTCGCAGTTTCGGCAGAAAGAACGGCTTGCTAAAAAAGCGGGAACAAGCATAATGAAGCTGGTTTCTAATGATATTACCCCGAAAATGGTTATGACTCAGGGCGCTTTTATGAACGCTTTAGCTCTTGATATGGCAATCGGAGCGTCAACAAACACCGTTCTTCATCTTATCGCGATTGCGGACGAATGTAATGTTAAAATTGATTTGAATCTGATTCAGCAAATTTCGGATAAAACTCCGAATCTTTGCAAGCTTTCCCCTGCCTCATCCTATGATATGGAAGATTTAGGACGCGCAGGCGGAATAATGGCAATACTTAACCAGCTCAGTAAAAAGATTTTATTAACGGCTCAACCTTAACGATTACTAATAAACCTCTTTCAAAATCTTATAACGGCGTTGAAATTTTAAATAGCAATGTTATTCATATATAACAGAACCGCTTTCAAAAGTAGGCGGAATAGCGATATTAAAAGGTAATATTTGTGAGGACGGAGCGGTAATTAAAAGAAGCGCCGTAGATGAAAAATGCAATGACCTTTACAGGAAAAGCAAAATGCTATGACTGCGAAGAAGACGCCGTTAACGCTATCATGTCTAACAATATCAAAAAAGGCGACGTTATAGTTATACGTTACGAAGGCCCTGTGGGAGGCCCGGGAATGAGAGAAATGCTTACTCCTACCTCGGCGTTAGCGGGCATGGGACTTGACAAAGACGTGGCTTTAATTACCGACGGACAGTTCTCGGGCGCGACAAGAGGCGTTGCAATCGGACATATTTGCCCTGAAGCGGCAAACGGCGGAAAAATCGGATTGATTAAAGACGGCGATAAAATCGAAATTGATATTCCGAAAGGCAAGCTTAATTTAGATATTAACGCTAAAGAAATTCAGACAAGAACAAAAAAATGGAAGCCTAAAGATTTAAATGTTTCAGGATATCTTTTAAGATACAGTAATTTAGTAAAAAGCGCTAACAGCGGTGCTGTTTTAAAGAAAAAGTTTTAAAAAATTACGAGAATTAATATGGGAATGACGTTATCTCAAAAAATATTATGCGCTAAGGCGGGCTTAGAATCTGCTACAGCAGGACAGCTTATAACTGCAAAACTGGATATTGTGATGGGAAATGATATTACCTCCCCCGTCGCTATAAAAGAATTTAATCAAGCCGGATATAAAGAGATTTTCGACAAGGACAAAATTTGTCTTGTTATGGACCACTTTACTCCGAATAAGGATATAAAATCTGCCCAGCAATGTAAAGCCTGCCGGGAATTTGCCGATTCCCAATCTATAAGCAATTTTTTTGACGTCGGCAGAATGGGAATAGAGCACGCGCTTCTGCCGGAGCAAGGCATAGTAACCGCAGGCGACTTAGTTATCGGCGCGGATTCGCATACCTGTACATACGGCGCTTTGGCGGCTTTTTCTACCGGCGTCGGTTCAACGGATATGGCTTACGGAATGGCAAGCGGAAAAGCATGGTTTAAGGTTCCGGAAGCAATTAAAGTGGTTCTTAAAAACAAGCCGGCTAAAAATATTTGCGGAAAAGATATTATCCTGCATTTAATAGGACTTATAGGCGTTGACGGCGCTTTATATAAATCTTTAGAATTTACCGGCGACGGCGTTGCCTACCTTAATATGGACGACCGTTTTACAATCTGCAATATGGCTATTGAAGCGGGCGCTAAAAACGGTATTTTCCCCGTTGATGAAATAACCCGCGAGTATATAAACTCTCACAGTAAGAAAAAGTTTACAGAATATAAAGCGGACGCCGAACGCAGAATACGAAAAAATCGAGATTGATTTAAGCAAACTTAGAGCCGACCGTTTCATTCCCTCACCTGCCTTCTAATACAAGAATTATCGATAACGCCGGAAATATTAAAATTGACCAGGTAGTAATCGGTTCGTGCACAAACGGGCATATTTCCGACCTGCGCCAGGCGGCGGAAGTTTTAAAAAACAGAAAAGTGGCAAAGAATGTAAGGGCTATCATTATCCCCGCTACAAATACAATCTATTTAGAAGCCATAAAGGGAAGGATTGCTTGAGATTTTCATTAATGCCGGAGCAGTTGTTTCAACCCCTACCTGCGGGCCGTGCTTAGGCGGGCATATGGGAATATTGGCGGAAAATGAACGGTGCGTCGCGACTACAAACCGTAACTTTATTGGCAGAATGGGACACGTAAGCAGCGAAATATACCTTGCTTCTCCCTTTATTGCGGCTTGCTCTGCAGTACTTGGATTTTTAGGCGAAATTAAGGAATAAGGAGAAAGAAAAAATGAAAAACCAAGGAACTGTTTTTAAATACGGAGACAATATAGATACAGACGTTATAATTCCGGCAAGATATTTAAACACGACAAGTGAAAGCCTCGCTTGCCTCACACTGCATGGAAGATATCGACAAGAATTTATAAAAAAGGTTAACAAAGGCGATATTATTTGCGGCGGTGAAAATTTTGGTTGCGGCTCGAGCCGTGAACATGCTCCAATCGCTATTAAGGCAAGCGGAATATCCTGCGTAATTGCTTCCTCATTTGCAAGAATTTTTTATAGAAACTCTATTAATATCGGACTTCCGATTTTAGAGTGTAAAACCGGCGGCTGATGACGCTGAAAACGGCGATATTATATCGGTTGACTTATCAAAAGGAACAATTTTTAATATTACAAAAAATAAAAAATACTATTCTACCTCCCCTTTCCCGAAAGAAATACAGGATATAATCAGCCGCGGCGGGCTTTTGGAATAAATATAACATATTAACCTTAAAGGAGAAATAATTAATGAAATCTAAAATTGCCGTTATCCGGGGCGACGGAATAGGCCCCGAAATTACTGACGCGGCTCTTTCATGCTTACAGGCTGTCGCTCACAGATTTGAACATGAATTTATTTATAGTTTCCCTTTAATGGGCGGAGAAGCGATAGACGCTACCGGCGTTCCTTTGCCGCAAGAAACTATAGATATCTGTAAAGGCTCCGACGCCGTTTTGCTTTTAGGCGCAATAGGCGGACCTAAGTGGGAAAATCTTGCCGGCCATCTAAGGCCTGAAAAAGGACTGTTAGGCCTTAGAAGCGCTCTTGGATTATACGCGAACGTCCGGCCCGCTTTTTTATATGAAGAACTGAAATCCTCAAGTCCGTTAAAAGCCGATATTATTAAAAACGGCATTGATATGATTATTATCCGCGAGCTTACGGGCGGAATTTATTTCGGGCCGCGCGGCCAGAAAAGGCGCAAAAGGACAGGACGGCTTTTGATACAGAGTTTATTCGGTTATCGAAATCGAAAGAATAGCAAAGCTTGCGTTTGAAATTGCCGCCGGCAACGCCGCAAAAAACTTACCAGTATAGATAAAGCAAACGTACTCGAAAGCAGTAAGCTTTGGCGCGCGACTGTTGACTTCGTTGCAAAGAAATACCCCGATATTCAGGTAGAACATATGCTTGTAGATAATTGCGCTATGCAGATAGTAAAAAATCCGTCGCAATTTGACGTAATGCTATGCCCTAATATGTTCGGCGATATTCTTTCGGACGAAGCGGCAATGGTTACGGGCTCAATCGGTATGCTGCCATCCTCCAGTATGGGCGACGGTAAGCACGGCCTTTACGAGCCGATTCACGGTTCCGCTCCCGACATTGCGGGCCAGGATATCGCAAATCCGATAGGAACAATATTATCGGCGGCAATGATGCTGTCTAATTCTCTCGGATTATACAAAGAAACAATCGCAATGCAAAATGCCGTTAAAAATGTTTTGGCAGAAGGCTACCGCACAGCGGATATTTTAGGCGGCGGCACAAAAAAGGTCGGCTGTGAAAAAATGGGTGAATTAATCGCAATGGAAATTCTCCAGAGCTAATTTAAGGAAACGCTGAATAAATTTTATTAAATTTTAAATAACATAATTATTAAGGAGAATTAAAAATGTTTGACAAAGTAGTGGACTTATTAGTGGAATATCTTGAAGCGGACAGAAACAGTATCACAAGAGAAACTGATATAAAAATTGATTTAAACGCAGACTCGCTTATTTTAGTAGAAATGCTGTTTACCTTAGAGGAAGAACTCGGAATAACTATCGGAGACGACGAAATCGAAAAGCTTTCAAAGGTAGGAGCGCTCGTAGATTATATTGAAAAATGTCAGTCAGGCAAATAAGCCTGACTTTTTATTTATATATTAAGAATAAAAATACCCCGTTCGGAAACCTTGCAAACGGCTCGCTTTTTGTATCCGGGTTATAAACAAAGCTCTTATTTTTTACGATTTTATATGCCGTTAAAATTTCGTCGGAATAAACCGACGGCATAGAGTCAGGGTTTTCAATTCCTAAATTAAGTTTCAATTCTACTTTACCTATCTTTTTACCGCTTTCATAAATATAGGTAAATACCGCTTTCAGTTCTTCTAAAGAATTTACTTCCATAGTATACTGCTTATTTTTTATAATAAACAAATCGCAATTTTTATGGAATTCATAGTTATTAAGAGCGTCTATCCCTCTATCGGAAAAATAATGCCCGCCGATTAGACTTGTGATTGCGCTGTCTGATATTAAAAAATAACCGTGATGAATTGTACTGATTTCGCCGCCCTTATTAGAAACAAAAGTATAAGAATCTAAAGTTGTATCAATATTATACCACTTTCCGTCAATTTCCGCCTTATTCCATTTATGAGGTATACGTCCGTTACCGTAATCAAATTCGCCGGTAACTTCCATAACAGGAATCCCCTCTATTCCGCAAAGCAAAGAGAACGCCTTTGCAAAACCGTCGCAAACTGCCTGCTTTTTTAAAAAGACGCCGGTTAAATTAAAGGAATCTCTGTCTTCTACAGCCTTTCCTCTTTGATATTCTATATAAAGCTCTTCGTCGTAAGCGATATAATAAGTCAAATAATCATGTATAGCGTGAATCTTTTCAAAATCAGAATAGCTGTTTAAAATATATCTGTCTAAAACAGCAATTGCTTCGTTATAACATTGTTGCACTTTTTCGTCAAGCTGTCCTATAGTAAAAACAGGACGGCTTTTGTGTTTTACTATAATTTCAATTAATTCGTTTAATTGAATCTCTAAGCTGTCGCTGCTCTCTGACGAAAATCCAAGAATCGGAACCTGATTGCCGTTTATCGGCCTTACCGGATTTTCTTCTTTTTCAAATGAAGAAATTAAATGCGGCTTTATATCCGGCGACGTTTCGGAAAAAAGCGGCGACCGCTGAACATAAACATAGCGACAAATATAAACATTAAAAATAATATTTTTTTATTAAAAACTTTTTTCATACACATTATCATATATTACACTCTTTTTTATTGCCGTTTTTATCTATAATACTGAATTTCAGTTTTTCCTTTTCATTAGGAAAGCTGTCGTAATAATTCAAAAATTCAGAAAAAATATCAAACAAATCCGCATTTTCTAATTCAAGATTGCCGAATTTTATTATTTTATCATCTGTTAAAACTTTTGTTAAATCTTTTTGATCGTAATCATACGTTACCAATAAATGGCTGTTTTGTATTTTTGCTCTGAAATTCAGAAGCCCGCATTCAAGCACAAAGTCGCGTTTACCGTCAGAAAGCTCTAATATTTCCAATTCTATTTTTTTTAGCGCAAGCTCATCTAATTCGTTCTCTCCGTTTGGATTACAATTAATAATCTGCTCTGATATTTTAGAGGCGATTTTTGAAGGCACTATATAGCTGATTCTGTCTGCCGCAACCGACGGATTATCAACGTCGTATAATTGATATGTTCCGACTCCCGCAACAAGTCCCTTGCCGTCAAAAACCGGACATCCCGAACAGCCTTTGTTTATCGGAACAGTTACCTGTGTTACGGGAATATGCTTTTTTGAATTTGCTACCGAATTTTCAAAGGTTATAATCTGTTCATATTTAGAAACTATTCCATCGTATACGGCGAGCCCCTGACCAATCGCGTTTCCGATGGCAACCAGTTTTTCGCCGCCTGTATAACCTTTATCGCTAAATACAAGCGGTTTAATATCTTTTAAAGCAATATTTTGAATTAAAACAACCGCTATATCATGGTAAGAATCGTATCCGATAACCTTTCCGTCAAATGTTTTATTTTCGTTCCATCCGTCGCCTATCCTGATTTTTGCGGCGGGACTGAAAAGTTTTTCGTTATTTTCAAAGATATGTTTGTTTGTCGCGTAGTATTGCCTTTCTCCGTCATTCTTTATTAAAAACGCCGTTCCTACTGAAAAATCCGAAATAACTTCCGCAACCGCATTTACACTGTTATTATATATTTCAAGGCTTGAGTATTCTTCTTCCGAATTGTTTGCAGGAGTTTTACCGCAGGCAAAAAATTGAAAAGTAACTAATAAAAATATCAGTACCAGCGTTATAAGCCTTGTTTTCCTATTCTTTAAATCAATTTTTTTCTGACTTTTTGTATTATCGTTCATTTTAAAATTACCTTGAAAAATTATATCACAGTTTTTCAATATTGTAAATAGAATGTATTAGGCAGTTTTATACTACATACCGTTTTTGGTGTGAAAATTAAGAATGAGGTTATTATTATGAAAAATAATGAGCGTATAAGACTTGCCGGTGCTAAGTTTGTTTTACTGGATGAATGCGGAGAAGAAATTGCCTGCGCGGTAACAAATTGTAACGGCGAACTATTGTTTGACTGCCTGCCTTTCGGAAAATACTTTATCAAAGAAGTGGAAGCACCTTGCGGATTTGAAAAAAGTGGCGAATGTGTTGAGGTTTGTATCTGCGAATGCTCTGAACATGCTTGTGTTGATTTTGTTAACAAAAGAAAGAAGGGAAGCATTAAGGTAATCAAAATAGTCTGCTAAAAAATAAATACGACATAGCTTTAATTAGCTTGTCGTATTTATTTATTAATTATTAGTTTTTTTCTTATAGATATTCTGTCGGAACCGGCGCAGTACTTTCTATTTCCGACAATTGTCGAAACGTTCACAGTACCCGATGTTTTCGACATTTATCGGAAAAATTATACTCTTATTATTTTACCATGTTTCTTTTCTCCGTCGGTATCTGTCCAGTCAATCGGTGTTTCGCCGTTATTAATTAAAAATTCGTTAGCGCGGGAAAAACATTTAGAACCGAAAAAACCACGGTAACAAGACAAAGGGCTCGGATGGCTTGACGAAATTATACAATGCCTGCTGTTTATAAGGCTTCGTTTACCTATAGCGTTAGCGCCCCATAAAATAAATACCATCGGTTTAGCTCTGTTGTTGCACGCTGATATTACCGCGTCTGAAAAACCTGCCCAATGTGAAGAGTGCGATTGCGGCGTCGCTTTTATGACCGTTAAGCTTGTGTTCAGCAGAAGTACTCCCTGTTTTGCCCATCCTTCAAGAGTTCCGCTGTTTTTCGGGGTAATGCCGATGTCGCTTTCTATTTCCTTATAAATATTTATAAGCGAAGGCGGAAGCGCTATTCCGTTATTTACGGCAAATGCAATTCCATTTGCCTGGCCTTCGCCGTGATAGGGGTCCTGACCTAAAATAACAACCTTTATTTCGTCATAAGAAACCATATCAAGAGCGTTAAAAATTAAATCTTCCGGAGGATATACAGTTTTAGCGTTATATTCCTGCCCGATAAATTCGACAAGATTTTTATAATATGTTTTATCAAGATATTCAGATAAAATATTTTCCCATTTTTCGACAAGTTTCTTCATAATACAATTTTAATATAATTTAAAAAAATTTGCAAGTATATAAATACATATGAGCATTTTAACATATGTATTTATAAAATGAATAATGAAACGGTAAAAATACCATACTAAATACATACAAAAGAAAAACAAAAGACAAAACCGCCGGCGGCTGATACAGGCGCCGGCGGTTGATTTTTAAATATGTATAATTTTTAAGCTATAAAATTGACGGCAGAAAGCATAATGTCTAAGATATTACTATCACAAAGACTGTAAAAAGATATCTTTCCCTGTCTTTTACATTTAACAACTCCGACATTTTTAAGATTTTTCAGCTGATGGCTGACAGTGGTTTGATTAAGCAACACCTCTGAGATATCGTTTACGCACATAGGCGAAATACTGAGAGCCGAAACAATTCTGATTCTTGTGCTGTCGGCGAGCGTTGAAAAGAAATCTGCCATACTGAGCAGCGAATCCCCTGCGGGAACAAGTTCTCTTACCAGATTTTGGGTTTTTACATCAATTAACATTTTATCGTTTTTATCATTTATAATCATTTTTTAAAATCTCCTTTCATATAATAAGATGTATATCCTACACATATATTTTAATATGTGCATATATATAAGTCAAGAATGAAAATTGGCTGTTTTTAAGAGATAAAAGGCTATTTTGCCGAAAAAAGGAGATTGCAAATGAATCAGGACGATATTTTTAAGTTATTGCTGATTATTTTGCTCCTGACAAATGAACGGGATAATGTAGGAAATAATAATTGCAGTATTTCACCGTTTAGTAATTTGAATGAAATAATTATAATCGTATTATTATTAAATACTTGTAACGGTAGTAATTTTAATAATACAGCCAGAGATATTGACGATATTTTTGTTCCGCCGAATACAACCTTCTAAATAAATTTAAAAAAGGCTTTATCTAATCTTGTAGAAATAAAGCCTTTTTTTATTACATTTTTTCAGGAGCGTTTATAAGTATTAATCTAAGGCCGTTAAAAAGGACGTTCTTTACGCATTTTGTAAGCGACAATCTTGAATTATCGCCTATTACCTTATGCGAAATATAAAATTTGTTAAAGCTTTGAGAAAGGTCTATTAAATATCTGGCTAAAATACTGGGCTCATATTTTTCGGCGGCGGCATTTATAGAAAACTCAAACCGCTCTAAAAGTTTTACAACCTCATAAGACTCGTCGTCTGTCAGTGAAGAAAAGTCTGTAACTGTATCCGCTTTTTCCCGGCCGGCTTTATTTAGTATAGAACAGCATCTTGCATGAGTGTATTGAATATAAGGCGAGGTTTCGCCGTCAAAATTCAGCGCTTTATCATAGGAAAAAACCATATCTTTAATTCTGCCGCTTGACAGCGCCCCGAATATTACAGCCCCTGTGCCGACGTCGTCCGCAATCTTTTCTTTTTCTTCCAACGCGTCATTTTTTTCATTAATTATTTGCATTGTTTTTTCTACCGCGGTATCCAAAACGTCCTTAAGAAAAACTACGTTCCCTTTTCTTGTAGACAGCGCGCCGGCGTTTTCGAGGCTGACCATGCCAAACGGAACATGCACACAATCCTTTGCCCAGGTATAGCCCATAAGCTCTAAAACCTTAAAGACCTGATTAAAATGCAAATTTTGCTGATACGCGACAACATATAACGATTTATAAAAATCGTATGTTTTTTTGCGGTACTTGGCCGCGGCTAAATCTCTGGTGGCGTAAAGCGACGCGCCGTCGCTTTTTAATATAAGGCACGGCGGCATATCAAATTCCGATAAATCCACAACCTTTGCACCGTCAGATTCGGTAATAAGTTTTTTATCTTCAAGTTCTTTTACTACTTCATCCAGTTTATCATTATAAAAGCTTTCGCCGTTATAACTATCGAATTCTATCCCTAGTCTCTTATAAATTTTATCGACTTCTTTTAAGGTGACGTCTTTAAATTTTTTAAAGATGTCTAAAGCCTCCGCATCTCCGTCTTCGATTTTTTTAAACCACATTCGGCCCTTCTCGTTTAAGCTATCGTCTTTTTCCGCTTCTTCGTGAAACTTAACATAATATTCAAGCGGCGCGGTAATATTACGGTTCTCTACGTCACTCAGGCTTCCCCATTTCTTATAAGCTACAATAAGCTTTCCGAACTGAGTGCCCCAGTCTCCGAGATGGTTTATACCTACAACGTTATATCCTAAATATTTATAGATTCTATGCATCGAGCCGCCGATTACAGTAGTAAGCAAATGCCCGATATGAAAAGGTTTGGCGATATTAATCGACGAATAATCAATGCAGACAGTCCTGCCGTTACTTTCCTTATTTTTAAAATCATTCTTTTCTATATCTTCTAAAACAGACTTAATAAACTCTTTACGGCTGAGTTTAAAATTAACGTAACCGCCAATAGAATCGCAGCTTTCCAAAAAGGAAGGCAGAATAAAATTTGCCTTTATTTTTTCCGCAATGGCTATCGGGGACTGCTTTAAAATTTTAGCGAATTTAAAACAAGGCAATGAAAAATCGCCCATTTTTGAATCCTGCTGATAGACTAATTCCGCTAAAATCTCGTTGCTGGAAATACCCTCAATTTTTATATTTTCCGCTATTATTTCTTTATAATTCATTTATCTTTTATCCTAAATTTTAATCGGAGATTTATACGTTAAACCTAAATATTACAACATCGCCGTCCTGCATAATATATTCCTTTCCCTCGAGTCTTACCTTGCCTTTTTCTTTGGCTCCGGCCATCGAACCCGCCGCCATTAAATCGTCGTAATTTACTATCTCCGCGCGTATAAATCCTTTCTCAAAATCGGTATGAATTTTGCCCGCCGCCTGAGGCGCTTTTTTGCCTTTTGTGATTGTCCACGCCCTGACTTCCTTCTCTCCGGCCGTTAAATAGCTTATAAGCCCAAGTAAAGAGTAGCCGGCTGTTATTACTAAATCCAAACTGCTGCCCTGTAAACCAAGTTCCTTGGCGAAATCCGCGCGCTCCGCTTTATCAAGTTTAGTCAATTCTTCTTCGATTTTCGCGCACACTTCTATCGCCCGGCCGCCTTCTTCTTCAGCAAATTTTTTAACCGCTTCAACATACTTATTTTCTTTATTTATCTGAGTCTCCGATATGTTCGCGCAGTATATAACAGGCTTGCTTGTAAGCAGAAAAAATGAATCTGTTAATTGTTTTTCTTCCGCCGTTAATTTCATTGTGCGGATACATTTTCCCGCTTCTAAAAAAGCGTTTATCTTCTTTAAAAGCTCCATTTCCTCTATCGCTTTTTTATCGCCTGACTTAACGGTTTTTTCGGTTTTATCCATGCGTTTTTTTACGGAATCTATGTCTGCCATAATAAGCTCGATATTGATTGTGTCGATATCTCTAATAGGATTTACCGAGCCGTCAACGTGGATAATACCTTCATCGTCAAAGCATCTAACCACATGAACTATCGCGTCGACTTCTCTTATGTATGAAAGAAAACTGTTGCCCCTTCCCGCCCCCTTACTTGCGCCTTTAATAAGCCCCGCGATATCCACAAACTCCAATACCGCCGGCACAACTTTTTTTGAATTATACATTTTTTCTAAGTTAGTAAGCCTGTAATCAGGAACGGCTACAACCCCGACATTCGGTTCTATTGTGCAAAACGGATAATTAGCCGCCTCCGCCCCCGCTTCCGTTATCGCGTTAAATAAGGTACTCTTGCCGACATTAGGCAATCCAACAACACCAAGTTTCATATTTTTCTTCCTATTAGTTATTAATTTTAAACTGCTGTAATAATGATTATTATATCTTAATTCAGCCGGTTTTGCAAGCGATATATATTTAGAGATTACTTAATTTTTGCTATGATAACAAATTTCCATTTATTTGCATATTTTTTTATTTATTCCACATATTAGCAATACACTAAAAAATAAAAAAAGGATGGTAAAAAAATGATTAAATTAGCTTCAACACTTATCGCTCTCGCAAGTTTAGTTCCCTCGGCTTCACCAAAATTGCTGCCTTCTGCTAAGCCTGCCCCGCAAAACGGAGGCACTGCCATAGTTAAGGTAATGCCTGCACAGTTAACGGCGGAAGAAAATACTCAAATTACTACTACAAATGAAAATAATACTCAAAGAAGTTTAGTAAATGACACTTCTGCTACTAATCCGGACGCTCCGCTTCCGCAAACAAGGCCTGCAAGACCTACCCGCAAACCTAACGACGTTCAGGACAAAAGAAACACAGCTGATATTGCGCAAGGAACAGATAATGTAAGAATTATTGATAATATGAATAATACCGGCAACACTAACAATAACTTAGGCACTAATAACAATAACAATAATTCCGGCACTAATAACAACTTAACAAACAGAAATACTCAGACGCTTGATAATAACAATAATAGCGGTATCAATAATAATTTATCAACAAATTTACAAACAACAAATGACACTTTAACTTTTGATAATACGGTTAGTACAGCTGATGACAATTATAATCAATATAAAGCAGTTTTAGACCAAAGATTCGCCTATATGTTTGAGCTGAAACAACAGCTTGACGCCGCTTCACAGAATACCCAGTTAAAATGGGATGAATATTATATGTTAAGACAATCTTATGAAAAACAGCTAAAGAAGTTAATCGCTCAATGGGTTATGGACCAGCAGTACGCTGCAATGTAAATACTTTAAATAAATAAAAATGAGTCCGACAATACTGCGGACTCATTTTTATTTATTTAATTTTTTCGTCCGATAAAACAAATTCAACCCTGTCGGCTGTTACAGCTTCAACTTTTATTCTGATTTTATCGCCTATTCTGTAAATATTGGCGCCGTTACTTAGCGACCAAAGCTTAGGATTAAATTCATAATTATTACCCGGCAGATTTTCTGTTTTAATAAGGCCCTCTACGCTGTTATCAAGTTCTGCAAATATGCCCCACTCAGTTACTCCGCTGATAATTCCGTCAAAGCACTGCCCGATTTTATCAATCATAAACTCGGCTTTTTTAAAGTCGTCAACTTCTCTTTCCGCTTTTTCGGCAAGGCGTTCTCTTTCGCTCGATTGCTTTGCCGCCTCTATTGTAAATTCTTTATATTTATCAAGCGACTTTTTACCGTTTTTAAGATAGTCTTTTATAATGCGGTGAATAGCAAGGTCAGGATACCGCCTGATGGGCGAAGTAAAATGACAATAATATTCTGCCGCTAAACCGAAATGCCCGTTATTGATAGGCTCATAGCTTGCTTTCATCATTGACCGCAACAATTACGCGGCTTATTGTCGGAGCAATATCGGAAGGCAGGCCGGAAAGTAATTTTGCAAAGTCCATAGATAACGGCGCTTTTGAGTCCCCGGTAAAATTAATGCCGAGCGCGGATAAAAAGTCAATTAAATTTTCTACTTTTTCTGACGACGGCGCTTCGTGCGACCTGTAAACAAACGGCGATTCAATCCTGAACATATGTTCGGCTATCGTTTCGTTGGCGATAAGCATAAATTCTTCTATAATTCTGTGAGAAATAAGACGCGGTTTTTTTCTGATGTCGGCAATTTTCCCGTTACCGTCCATAATAAATTCAGTTTCGGTCAGTTCAAACTCAACCGTGCCCCGGGCTTTCCGCTTTTCAAATAAAATCATAGCCAAGCTTTTCATATCGCAGAGCATTGGCGCGATATCTTTATATTCTTCCGTTAACTGCGCGTCACCGTCAAAAATTTTGCTTACCTTAGAATAAGTCATTCTTCTTTTTGAACGGATTATTCCTTCGCAAATCTTTTTATTTATAACCTTACCGCTATTGTCAATATCCATTACCAAAGATAAGGTAAGCCTGTCCGTATTTTCCTTAAGCGAGCAGATTCCGCACGATAAATCTTCAGGAAGCATATGAAGCACCAAATCAGGAAAATAAACGCTTGTCCCGCGCTTAAACGCCTCTTTGTCAAGCTTTGAGCCCATCTGTACATAATGAGCTACGTCCGCAATATGCACCGACAATCTGTATAATCCTTCACTGAGTTTTACAAGGCTTACAGCGTCGTCAAAGTCTCTTGAATCGTCGCCGTCAATCGTTATAATTAAATCACCGGTAAAATCGACGCGTCCCGCCCTTTCTTCAATTAGCACTTCTTTAGGCTTTTGCGACGCTTCCTTTAAAACTGATTTAGGAAATTCTTCATAAAGATTATGAGCGCGGATAATTGAGAGAACGTCAACGCCCTTTTCTCCTTCATAGCCTAATACTTCTAAAATTTTACCTTCGATATTTTTCTTTGAATAGTCTGTAATTTCAACAACTACCTTCTGATTATTTTCAATATCAAAGTTCTTTGTATTTTTAACATAAATATCGGTAAGAATCCGGCTGTTATCGGGAATTACAAACCCGAACGACTTATTTTTTATATAAGTTCCTACGATAACTTTGTTCGCGCGTTCGATTACTTTAACAACTTCGCCTTCTCCGCCGCCGCGCTTGCCGCTTATAAGCAAAACATCCGCGATATCGCCGTGCATTGCCCCGTTCATTTTAGACGCCGCAATGAAAATATCTTCTTCCCTGTTTTCACAGACTAAGAATCCAAAGCCTTTGGAATTTGCGTCAATCTTACCTCTTATTACTTCGCTGTTAACACTTTGCCGCGGCTTATTTTTATTATTTGTTTTTTTATTTTTGTACGATTTATTATTAGTCATTTATTTTCCTTTAAAAAAAGCGGGCCTCTGTCTGCCCGCTTTTTATTTTTATTTTTATGCGCCCGCCGCATAGATTGATAATGTAATAAAGAATATAACGCTAAGCACCGCAATACTGATTGCAAGTATTATTGTTAATCTTTTTAGAATACCCTCTATCGAGCGGCCTTTATTTTTAGAATAAAAAGTATCAGAACTCTGACCTGACAAAGCGCCCATACCCTCTGAGTTGCTGGGCTGTATTAATACTATTACAGTTAGCGCGATTGACATCACTACTATCAGCACCATTATTACGATACGGATAATAGGGAATGATTTTGAAACTAACTCCGAAACTGCCAATAAATTAAGCGAAAGATTATTCATTTAAAACCTCAAATATATTTTATATTAATCTCAACATAGGCTATTATACCATAATAAAAAAATATTTGCAAGTATTTTAGTTTAGTATTTTTGCATTGAAGCGCCGAGTATTTTAGCGGCAACAGTTATCAGTTTTTCGTCTGATTTTGTAATTTCAGCGTTTGAATAATAGCAAATCGCTCCGAAACTGTCTTCGCTGTATACAGGACAAAAACACACGTATGTACCGTCTAATCCGATTTCCTGAGCTTTGCCGCTGAAGCTTTTGCGGTTTTCGATATAAGCTTGCGTTTTAGACGAAATGTTTTTATTAATAAGAATTTGAGCTTCGCTTCCTAATCCGGTTATAAATTTTTCTTTATCGCATAATATTATGCTTCCGTCTAAGCTTTCATTTACAGCCTTTATAATCGGCGTTCCTAAGGTTAAAAGCTCTGCTGTTAAATCAACTTTTTTAATCAGTATCTCGCCGTTTTCCATAGCTATTATTTCTAAGGGGTCTGATTCTTTAATTTTGTGCATCTTGCGGTACTCTCTCGGGATAACTATTCTCCCGAGACTGTCCAGTCGTCTGACTATTCCTGTGTATTTCATTTGTATTCCTCCGTATTTGATAATATTGTTTACTAATAAACTACAAATTATGTAAATTATTTAAAATAAATATAATATTTTTCTATTAAAACTATACAGTTGACTATTAAAAAGATATAGGCTATAATAATTTAATGAAATCGCCTGCAAAAATTGAAATAACCGCTTTTCATGATAAGGAAAATTTTAAGTTAATTAACGACGGATATGTTTATTCAGAAAATAATACAACCTTTATCGAGTACGGCGAATCAAACGACAATAAGACCTGCATCGGAATATCGAACGATTTAGTATCTTTGAATAAAATCGGTGAAGAGAGTTATACTATGATATTAGAAGAAGGCAAAACAAATTATTTTGAAATAAAATCTAATGTCGGAAACGTAAATTTAAGTGTTAATTCTCACAAAATCAAAACTAATATATCCAATAATATAATTGACCTTTTTCTAAGTTACAGCCTTAGCATAGACATTGTGGAGGTTATAACTAAGTTAAGAGTAAAATGCACTCTTTTAAATTAATAAAAACTATACATATATTCCGGAGGCAATAATGAAACTTCAATGGCTGGGGCACTCATCTTTTCGGCTGATTGAAAGCACCGGCGCGTCAATCATAACAGACCCGTTTGAGGCGCAAACCGTTGGCTATTCAATGGCGTATTTGCCTTGTGACGCAGTAACGTCCTGCTTTGATTCTGATGAACATAATAATTTTAAAGCTGTTAAGGGCAATCCGGTTATAATTAACAGCGTGGGCGCCCACGACATTAACGGCATCGGAATTACAGGCTTTATACAAAATAATGAAAATAAAGAAAAAAAGAATTTAATTTTTAAATACCGGCTTGACGGCGTAACCGTCTGTCACCTCGGAGCAATAACCAAAGCCTGCTCCTCTATAATAATTGAAAAAATTATACCGGTTAATGTTCTGCTTATTCCGGTCGGCGGAGATGAATTCTCACTTACGGCAAAAAAAGCTAAAGAATATGTAGATAATATAATGCCTGACATCGTTATACCTATGCGTTTTAAAACAAAGGATACCGCACTTAACCTTGATAAGGTTGATTCATTCTTAAGGTTGTTTGACAGCGCCAATATTTTTTCTGCCGATAATTCTACGGTGGAATTTAACAGGTTTGACTTTGACGGTTCTACCACTAAGGTATTAGTGCCAAAGAGATTCAAGGGCTGAAATAAATAATTTAATAAAAAGTAATTTAGCGGCTGTTTTTTTTAAACAGCTTTTTTATTCCCTAGGAATTATCGCAAGCGCAAAAATATAATTTTTGCATTTAGCGATGTGACGAAGGGCGCAAGAAACGTGCCGCAGGCATTTTTCTTATTTTTTACATAATTATCCATAAAATTGAAAATACTGTAAGAGAATAGCATTTTTAACTAATAAAAAGTTACAAATTAACCGTTAGTTAAAATTTTATTTGGCGTTTTTCGTACCTTTAGTTAATTATGCAAAAATAATACTAAAAACTTGCTAAATTATACATATGGAACATAAAAAATTAGATATTTTAATATCAGAAAGATTAACAGACGCGATTCGTAATTCGGGCATACCGCTAAAAGAAATAGCGGTAAAATTAGGCGTATCAAATTCTATTATCACTCAATACTGTAATTCTACAAAGATGCCCCGTTTAGATACCTTTGCCAGACTTTGCAAGATTTTAGATGCACCCCCTAATTATATTCTTGGATTCACCGACCAAGAATAAAAGTTTGCTCTGCAATAAATTTATTTATTTATGCACAGTGTGTCTAAGTCAAGTATTTTACTTTTTAATATATTATTATTATTTTATGATATATAGAGAAAGAAAAAAAATTTAAGAAAGCAAAAAGGTCTAACTCAAAAACAATTATCGGAAATAATTGAATTTAATCAAAATGATATTTCCAGTTGGGAGATTGGTACTAAAAAAATAAAAATTAAACATATTTTAGCTCTTGCGAAATTTTTTGAAGTATCCACTGACTATCTCTTAGGATTAAAAGATTAAAATAAAACCAGTAGCGTTAAAGGGGTTTATAAGGGGAACGAGTCAAGACGTTCCCCCTTATTGCGCTTTTGTAATTTTTGCCGCATTGCAAAAGTTAATTATTTATTTTTTATTCCCATTCAATAGTGGCAGGCGGTTTGCTTGTAATATCGTATACAATTCTGTTTACATGGCGGACTTCGTTTACTATCCTTTTGCTGACCTTTTCTAAAATATCATAAGGAATTCTTGCCCAGTTTGCCGTCATTCCGTCAACGCTTTGAACGGCCCGTAGCCCTACGGTATAGTCGTAAGTCCTCTCGTCGCCGATTACCCCTACGCTTCTAAGCCCGGTAAGCAACGTAAAGTATTGCCATATTTCGGAATCTAAGCCTGCCTTTGCAATTTCTTCCCTAAAGATAAAATCCGACTCTCTTACGATTTCCAGCTTTTCTTCAGTAATATCGCCTAAGACTCTTATAGCAAGCCCCGGTCCCGGGAACGGCTGGCGCATAACGATATTTTTCGGCAGTCCGATTTCAAATCCACACTTACGCACTTCGTCTTTAAATAAATCCCTGAGCGGCTCGACAATCTCTTTAAAATCCACAACCGATGGCAGACCGCCGACGTTATGGTGGCTTTTAATAACTGCCGCCGCGCCGAATCCGCTTTCGATAACGTCGGGATAGATTGTGCCCTGAACAAGATAATCTACCTTGCCGATTTTTTTAGCTTCCTCTTCAAAAACTCTTATAAATTCTCCGCCTATAATTTTGCGCTTCGTTTCAGGGTCGCTTACGCCTTTTAAAAGGTCTAAAAATCTCTTTCTCGCGTCAATTTTAATAAGGTTCATTTTCTGGCCGTCACGAAATACGCTCATAACCTCGTCCGCTTCGTTTTTTCGCATCAGCCCGTGGTCTACAAATATACAAATTAAATTCGGGCAAGCCTTATGAATAAGCGTTGCGGATACCGCGCTGTCTACTCCGCCGGACAGGGCGCAAAGGATTTTTTTGTCGCCGATTCTTTCCTTTAAGCTTTTGATAGTACTGCCTACAAAATTAGCCATAGTCCAGTCGCCTTTTGCCCCGCAATCATTAAATAAGAAATCGTGAAGCTTTTCTTTATCAGGCTCTTTGCCGTGACTAATTTCTAAAACCGGCAAATTAAGCCCGCGTATAGCTTTTTCACACTTCTGCGAATTTTCACCCGCGTTGCTTAGTTTACCTGTAAATATAAAACCGATAGGATTAATTTCTTTAATTTTACTGACAGGGGTATCATACGGCAAAAGCTCACAATAAACATTTTGCTCTCTTATTCTTTTTGGAATAAGCTGATTGTATTGTCCGCCGAAATCAAGCACAATAACAGTTTGATGATTCATAAAATTCTCCTCTTCAGTATTTTTCAACATTTTGTATATAAATATAATATCATCCGCGCTTAAAAAAAGCAATTATATTATACAATTTTTTTGCTTGACAAAGCTATAAATATATGATAACATTTATATTATAAATACATTGACTCGGAACAGTAAGTTTTTTGTTTATCTTAAAGAGAGCCGTCAAAAGGGTGAAAGACGGAGATAAAAAAGAAGCCGAACTCCCCGACGAGTAGCGCCCTGAAAACTAATAAATAATTAGAAGTAGGCGGCGACGGAAACTGACCGTTACAGCAGGAGAATATGTTAGTATTCGTAAAAGAGTCCGGATTTTGTCCGGAAATTAGAGTGGTACCGCGAAACTAGGCCCTTCGTCTCTAAAATTTTGAGACATGGGGCTTTTTTAATTATAAGGAGTTTAAAATGAAAAACACAAACAAGTATTCGCGCGGTTATTTTATGCCGCCGAAAGGCTACACCGAATGGGCGGAAAAAGAGTATATTACCTCTCCGCCGCAGTGGTGTTCGGTAGACCTTAGAGACGGAAATCAGGCGCTTATTACTCCTATGAGCCTGACAGATAAAATTGAGTTTTTTAAAATTCTTGTAAAGGCAGGCTTTAAGCAGATTGAAATCGGTTTTCCTGCGGCGTCGGAAACCGAATATGAGTTTGCGCGCGCGCTGATTGAGCAGAATTTAATTCCGAAGGATGTTACTATTCAGGTGCTTACTCAGGCGAGAGAACATATTATTAAAAAGACCTTTGAAAGCTTACGCGGCCGCAAAAGCGCAATTGTTCATCTTTATAATTCTACGTCAAAAGCGCAGCGCGAGCAGGTATTTAAAAAAGACAAGGCTGAAATTTTAAATATTGCGGTAACAGGCGCAAAGTCGCTTAAAAAACTGGCCGCCGAAACGGAAGGCAATTTTATGTTTGAATATTCCCCCGAAAGCTTTACGGGCACCGAGCCTGAATATGCTTTGGAGGTTTGCAACGCGGTTTTAGACGCGTTTGAGCCAAGCGAAAATAATAAGGTTATTATTAACCTGCCTGTTACCGTTCAGCTTTCGCTTTCTCACGTTTACGCAACACAGATAGAATATATGTCTAAGAATTTAAAATACCGCGAGAACGTTATTGTTTCGCTTCACCCTCACAATGACAGAGGGTGCGCCGTTGCGGATACCGAGCTTGGACTGCTTGCCGGCGGAGACAGAGTTGAGGGCACACTGTTCGGAAACGGTGAAAGAACGGGTAATGTAGACATCATTACGCTTGCTATGAATATGTACAGCCACGGCGTTGACCCTAAGCTTAATTTTGAAAATATGCCGGAGCTTGTAGAGGTTTATGAGAAAATAACCGCTATGCAGGTTGACCCCCGCCAGCCGTATTCAGGTTCATTAGTATTTACTGCTTTTTCAGGCTCGCATCAGGATGCTATTGCAAAGGGCTTAGTTTATAAAGAAGAAAATCATCCTGATTTTTGGTGCGTGCCGTATCTTCCTATCGACCCCAGAGACGTCGGCAGAAATTATAATAAGGATGTTATAAGAATCAACAGCCAATCAGGAAAAGGCGGAATAGGTTATCTTATGGAAACCAAATTCAACTATGTTCTTCCGCCAAAAATGCGCGAGGAATTCGGTTATATTGTTAAGGGTGTTTCCGACCGTCAGCACAAAGAATTATCGCCCGACGAAATCAAAAATATTTTTTCCGAAAGCTATGAAAACATTACAAATCCTATCGAATTTATTGATTACACTTCTAAGAAATCAGGCGGCAAAACCTGTGTAGAAATCGAGTATTTTTACGAAGGTAAAAAACATAAAAAAGAAGGCTTCGGAAACGGCGTTTTAGACGCGGCAAGCAACGCCTTGCAGGACGGGCTTCCTGTTTCATATAAAGACTTATCTTACTCTGAACACGCCTTAGAGCGGGGTTCAAAGGCCCGTGCGGCCGCGTATGTCGGCATACAAGCCGTAACCAACGGTAAAACCTATTGGGCAGTAGGCGTTGACGAAGATATAATTACCGCTTCAATCAAGGGCTTAACCGGTGCGGTAAACAAGATAATAAGAGACGAAAAAAATAAATAATTATCGCTCCTATAACGTCATTAAAATCAGTCCGCCTAACGTTGCAAATAAAGTCGGAATTGATATGGCCACGCCGTATTTTATAAACGTTAAAAAGCTGAATTTAACGTTATGTTTTTTTAAAATTCCCGTCCACATTATACCCGCAAGCGCGCCGACAGGAGTTAAAATTGCTCCTAAATTAGAGCCTATAACCGAAGCGTAAACCGCCCTTATTAACATAGCTCCTTCATAAGAACTGATTATATTGCTGTAAAATACACTCATCGGTATATTATTAATCAGGTTAGCGGCAAAAAATGAAGAGACCCCGTATTTTATAACAGTATTGCTTTCCCCTATTAAATCCGCAATTTTAGCGGTTACGTTATATTTATTTAAAGCAATAACTATTACAAACATAGAAAGCACAAACGGTATAAGCTCCCACGGCGCGCGCTTAATACTCGTTAAAATTTCATTAGGGCGGCGTTTTTTGACAATGCTGTAACCAATTCCGAAAATCAACAGGCTGACGCAAAAACATAATGTGATGAGCCACATTTCGAGCCCTATATAAGACGATATTACTAAAAGAACAGTACAAAGCGATAAATGAACCAATCCTGTTATACACAGCGGTTTATTGAGAGATATTTCTTCATCAAATCCAATCTGTAAAGGGACGGCTAATTTTTTTCTAAACAGTAAATATAAAATTATAAAAGCTGACAGACCGCCGAAAATTGCAGGAACTATCATAACAGAGGCATACTGCAAAAAATTAATGCCCGACGCTGACGCCAGATAAATATTTGTCGGGTTTCCAATAATAAGTGCCATACTCCAGGTATTGGCGGCTACAAATTCAGCAATAAGAAACGGCACAGGATTAATTTTAGCGTTTTTGGCGAAATAACAAATGAAAGGAGTAAAAGTCAAAATTATTATATCGTTTGATGTAAAAACGGTTAAGACCGATACAATAATATAAAGTAGCATAAATAATTTTTTTTGACTGGATTTTGCCTTTTTTAAAGTATAGGACGCAAGGAATTTAAAAAAACCTGCCTCATCCAAAAATATGGATATTACAGTTATAGAAATAAATAAAACTAAAATTTTAACGGGATTTATAGAAGTATTTTCGGTCATGGCTTTGAATACTTCTTTAAATCCTAAAAAGCCCGCAAATATTAAAATCAGCGCTCCCATGAGCGGAGCAAACCAATAAATACTTATGCTGTGGCCTTTTATTTCTAAATTAGGCTTTATTAAAACAAGCGCAATCAAAAGCGCGCATACAATACAGGAGATTATGATTACAGTATTCAATTAAATAATCTCCTTATTTTTTTAGCTTATCTTATTATACTGCAAAGTACAATAAATATCAAGAATTTGACTACATAAAAAACGACGACCTTATAAGCCATCGTTTTTATTGCCGTTTAATAATTAAAAAGATATAATTTATTTTTCATAAAATTGCTTTCTTATACCTTCCGTGAATGCGTCCGCCATCATAATAGCTTGATTTTTGACAATTTCAAAGTCTTTTATGTCTTGGGCAAAATCACCGCTTAACCGGCTTGTTACTTCTTTAGTTGTCACATCAAGATGAGAATACAGCATTTGCCTGATACTCTGTTCATTATAATACGGATTTATTGAACTTAAAGCTTTGGCAATTTTATCGGCGTTCATATACCATTCATCAACTAATTTTTCTACGTCAGGAGAATTATTTTTTAATCCTATAATTATTTTGGCCCCTATTTCAAGATGTTCGGTAATTAACCGCTCAATTTGCGCGGCTGTATCCTGTCCGTAATACGGCTCAAATAAATCGGCAATTTGTTTAGGATTTGAAAGTAATTTCGCCTGCGTTTCATTAAGATCCGGCAAGCTATGCGCAATGCTTATTAATAATAATCTGGTCCAATAAACATGGTCTATCCATGCAATGCGCATATTTTCTTTCAGCGCGGAAATATCCCGATTCCCGGAATTTAAAACCTTAGCCGGAGCTAAAAAATCAGGATGGACCGAACCCGGACATACTGAAATAACGGCGCCCGCGTTATTCCTGTGTATTGATATGTGGGGATTATCTAATAAAATTGTTTCTTCCGTGGTTTGAAATAATTTTGATATTTCTCTTAAACTGTAATTTGATTCTAATGTATATGTAATTCTTTTTGGCGTTGGCATATAAGCCTCCTTTAAAATGATTATATATACATTATATTTTATTTATAATTAATTGTTCTTATTTTAAAAAAAATCTTAATGCGGCTCAGGCGGAATAAAAGCCCATTTTACAGCAGTATTAGAACTGCTGTTATTGCCTGTTCCTAAAACTCCCGTTCCGCCGTATCCCATTCCGTAAACTTCGGTTCTGCCTGACAAAACAAATGAAGAATCGTATGCTAAAGAGAAATCCGTTATATTTGTCACGCTTGTTAATTCATAAGGTGTTGAATGATTTGTTGAGTTTCCGCCGCCGTGTTTTCCGTAAACGTTCTGTCCGAAAAAGTATGCAGTTCCGTTGTTTGTTAAGGCTCCCGTATGAAAATATCCGGCAAGCGCTTTTGTCACGGGAGCCGCCATCGTTATAGGTCATGGAACAAATTTATTCGACGTTGCTCCGTTACCTAAGCGCCCTTCCGCGCCGTAACCCCATGTAAACAACCGCCCGTCCTCTGAAACGGCTGCCATATGGTAATATCCGACGCTTACCTGCTTCATTTTAATATTTTCATCGCTGAAATAAGGAACCGCCACAATCGGGTTCGGCCCGTTTGAAGCCGCCGCTCCCGTTCCGAGCGCGCCGTAGGTATTACTTCCCCATGTATAAATATTTCCGTCCTTTGTGACAGCCGCGCCGTTATAATATCCAAGCTCAAGCTGTGCTATATTTGAAAGCCCTATTTTTGTAGGGACATAGAGGTCGCTTGTTTTATTCGTTCCTGCCGCGCCGTAACCTCCGTATCCCCAGATATATACGTCGCCTTCCGCCGTTACTCCTCCGGCGGTAGCAAAGCGGCCTGAAATCTGCACAAATTTAACGCCTTCAGGCTGCGCGACTTTGACCGGCTTATTTTTTCCGATAGTCGTATTATCGCCAAGACGTCCGTTTTCATTACGTCCCCAGGAATAAACCTGTCCGTCCGAAGCAAGGGCATATGAACAACCCACTCCTGCCGCAACGTCTATAATATTATCAAGGCTTGTAAGAAGAGTCGGTACAGACTTATCGGTATATGTTCCGTCGCCTAATTGTCCGTAATAGTTATAACCCCATGTGTAAATTTTTCCGTGAGTAGTAAGCGCGAGCGTATGATAATATCCGCTTGTTATTTTGGCAAAATCCCAAACCACAACAGTAATATGAAGCGGCGCCGCCGGATTTCCCAAGCTGTTAGTAACATTATAAGTTATATTATATTCTCCGGCTTTTTGCGGATCAAACTGCGGAGAGGAGGTTATAACGATATTACTTGTAATGTCACCGTCGTAAGAATCTGTTGCCGTCGCATAAGAGGTAAGGTCAATATCCTGAGCTTTAGTTATAAAATATGTTTTAGGGGCGGAAACCTCCCAAATATCAGGGTATACGGTATCAATAACAGTTATTACACTGAAAGATTTTTTTTCGGTTCCTGTCCAGCCGGTTTCTTTTCCGCTTAAAACAGCCTCTAAAGCAATATTTATTTCAATGCTCTTATCATGATAAATTTCCGGGGCTAAGACAATGTCTGCATCCTCATAGAAAAACAATTTGAACTGATAATTCTTTGATGATAACTCCCCTGTTGCTAAATCCGAAACATCCGCTCCGGTAATCGCGCCGCTTAAATCGCCCTTCTGCAAATTTTGATAAATCACATCGTCAGCGACGTCGTAAGGATAAATTAAAAGCTTTCCCGCTTCTTTGAAACCTTCGTCAGACACAATTTCAATATTTAAAGAATACGAAATATTATTTGCGCCGTTATTCCGAACAGTAAATGAAAAAATAACAGATTTATTTATGCGAATAAAATTACTGCTTTGTTCAATTTCTTCCTCTGTTTTAATAACGCCGTTCGCTTCCAGCTGCAGATTGTCGATTACCGGGCGTATACTCCCTGTACCTAAAACAGTTGTTATTTTCGTAAAGTCAGAAAAGAAACCGAAAAGGACTCCTTCAAATATATAAGGAGCCAGCATAATCGCGGCAATTGTGATGCACAAAACGGAATAAATTTTTATTTTTACTAATTTCATATTGTATTTTTTGAATTTTTAAACAATTTTAATGATTGATACAATAACAGCGCCGCAGTTACGGGCAATAAAAAAAATAATATAAAGCCTGACGGCGAATGAATTAAAGCCAAAAATCTTGCAAAAAAGACGAAACGCGCCACGCCTTTCCCAACATAGCTCTTTTGAGTTATTAATTGATTGTCTTCATGATTATTGTTGTCGCCCTTAGTAAAAATACCTTCGCCGGTTATTCTCATAATCCGGTGAAAAGCAAGTCCGCCGCCGAGCGCATCCGATTTATAAACAATTACATCCCCTGTTTTAAGACTTGAAAAAGGTTCTTTTTTATAATAACAACCGAATAAACGGGATACTGAGGCTCCATAGAAGAACTGATAACCGTAAAGGGGGCATAATTAAAAATGAAAACCGGATTAGGGAAAAACAGCTTGCAGAAAGCTATGCAAGCTGTTATCGTTAAAATAGAAATTATCAAAAAACTAAGATTATTATTTTTTTTAATTAATAAATTTTTCATTTAAAGTATGATAATATTCATAAATTTTAAGCGGAATTTAATTCAGGCGGCAACAACGGCACCCCATGCGGTTTCATCCGGCTGGGCGGCGTTATTATTCCTGAATTGCAGAGCCTGCGTTTCAATCGTAAATCCAAACGCTTTTCCTTGCGTTAAATTCGGAGCGGAATGCATAAAATAAATTGTCAGCGAAAAATTATAGGTATTTGAATTCAGGTAGTTATACCCGCCGCCGCTTTCGGTTTGCGCGTTACTGCCGGTACCGTTAATAACACTGTTTCCGCTTACAACGGAAGTTCCGAAAGAAACCGGTAATAAATATTCGGTATAATCAGTTTCCGATAGTAATTCCGCTTGAGTAAAAGTACCATTATATACGTTCAGATAAGGCAGAATAGCTTCGTCAGCCTCCCCGAAAGTAAGTTTTTCACGAACCCACGCGCTTTGATTTCCTGTGTTAGTTATTGTACCGTTTACGACAATAACATCGCCGGGATTTAAATTATTGAGATTATCAAGAGTAGTCGTAGTACCGTTTAACGTATACGTATATGTGCCGTTAATTTTTAATGTGCTTGATGATAAACTGCCGGTTTGACGGTAAAAATCGCTGTAATACGCAAACACAATTCCGACAATCAGAATAGCGGAACAAAGAAAAAGAATAATCGGTATGATAATTTTTTTTCTGTCCTTTTTTTCATTTGAATAATTTTTTGTTTTATTCATAATAATATCCTCATATATTCTTTTATTTTTCATCAGTATACAACACTTTTAAAAATTTTGTCGATTGCATTTGCAATTAAAAGGAGTATCTTGCATCAATTTTATTCTGTGTTAAAAGAAAACATTTTATTCCGTGGCTTTGAGGAAACCGAACTGGGAGATATTTTAAAATGCCTGAATGCTTATATAAAGAATTTTACTAAAAATGAAATTATCCGTCAGCCCGAAACTCAGGTAACCGAAGCCGGAATTATTGTCAAAGGAATTATCTATCTTACTAAAACCGATATAAGAGGAAACCGTATTATTATGTCCGAATTAGATATTGGAAAATCCTTTGGAGAATCTATTGCCTTTACCGGCGCAAAAAACAGTCCGATAGCCGTTTTGTCGGCGTCAGATTCAACAATAATTTTTGTACCGGTTAAAAAAATACTTGAGGCTTGCTCCCCGCCATGTAAAATTCATAACCGCCTTACAGAAAATCTTATAAAGCTTTTAGCAGAAAAAAATATGACTCTGCAAATTAAAAACGATATTATTTCTCAAAAAACCACACGGGAAAAGTTATTATTATATCTTGAATATGAAAGTAAAACGGCCGGAAGCAAATCCTTCCGCATTCACTTTTCACGGGAAGAACTTGCGGATTTTCTAAGTCTTAACCAGAGCGCTATGTCCAGGAACTCGGTAAAATGCGCGATGAAGGACTTTTAACATTTTATAAAAATAGTTTCAAATTAAAAAGCTGAGTTTTTATTTAGAGATATACCAATTCGGAATATCTCTTTTAGTGTATTTAATAATATGTTGCTTTGCTCCGATATAATAGTTCCTGTAAGACTCCACAACTGAATCTGTCTTATATTCATTCGGCATAGCGCAAGGCATTTTAGTTAGGCCTTTATCTTCTAAATCGGGAACTGTTAATTTTTTGCATATTTCCCCTGCCTTATGCTCTCTGTTATGATATCTGTATTTATATTCATCGTATAAAACTAAGGTATAATCTCTAAGCCATAGCCAATTACTTAATGAATATCTTAACCATTTCGCTATAGGATGGTTTGCGTTACTAAGATAATATGGTGATAATTCCGGTTGATTCGTAAAAAAATAAGCCGAACATAATAATTCCACATGTTCGGTAATCATTCTTACAACATGCTTATCACAGGTGTATTCGGCGGATTTTTTCATATCCTCATCTAAAACAAATACATTCAAAATAATATCCTCTATAATATTCTTTGCGTAATTGTTTTAAATTAACCGCCTTCGGTATATAATTTATTTAATTTCAGATAATAATCTAAAAGGAGTTTTTATGAATAAAACTAAGATATACAGCGAAGCCGCTGAAAGGTTCGATATGCCTAAAGTGGTAAGTTTAGAAGATTTAGAAGAGAAAATTGAACAAAAGGCTAGAGAAGAAGAAGCGGACAACATTGTACTTGCCGAAGATAAAAGAGTACCTGATTAAAATCGACGCAATACTTTTTAGTATTGCGTCGATTTTAGTTGTTATGGCGGGCTGAGTGGTATCCCAAGCGAACCGCTTTGGGGTAGTGAAAACGGGTTTATATTTTTTGAATTTGAGATTTAAACTTTTTTAAGGCAACTCCGACAGTCCAAGTTCTTTTAGAAATTCATTATGTTTTGCCTTTGCATTTGTTATTCTATCTTCAATTTTACGCAAATCATCGTTAACTTGCATAATATCAATTACCGTTTCTGCTTCAGCCGTACTAACATATCTTGTTATATTTAAGTTGTAACCGTTCTTTTCAATTTCGTCCATTGAAACGCGGCGAGAATATTTTTGGTCATCCTCTTTTCGATATTGGTATGTTTCCACTATCTTGTCAATATGCTCAGGCAAAAGGACATTTTGACGTTTTCCTCTCTCATAGTATTCGCTTGCATTGATGAATAGCACATCGTCAAACTTTTTGCATTTTTTTAGCACAAGAATACACACGGGGATACCAGTGGAGAAAAAGAGATTAGCCGGCAGACCTATGACTGTATCAATATTGCCGTCTTTGAGTAGTTTTGTTCTGATTTTCTCCTCAACTCCTCCGCGAAAAAGAACGCCGTGGGGGAGAATGATTGCCATTGTTCCTTCATCACTAAGAAAATGAAACCCGTGAAGCAAAAAAGCGAAATCTGCTGCAGATTTTGGCGCAAGACCATAATTCTTAAAACGAAAATCTTCAGCCAGCGTATCATTTGGTTCCCAGCGATAGCTAAAAGGGGGATTGGCTACTATTGCGTCACATTTTAATTTCTTTACCGGATTCATCTCACTTAAAATATTCCAGTCATTTAATAACGAGTCCCCGTGGAATATTTGAAACTCAGAATCTTTAAATCCGTGAAGAAGCATATTCATGCGGGCAAGGTTATATGTCGTAATGTTTTTCTCTTGCCCATATATTTGACCAATGCTGTTTGGCTCAAGGTGCTTTTTTACATTGATAAGCGGCGACCCCGATCCACATGCAAAATCCAGCAAATTATTTATATACGGCTTTTTACCGGCACTGGGATTTTGACTGTCGAGTATAACAATGCGAGAGAGAATATTTGAAATCTGCTGGGGAGTATAGAACTCTCCTGCCTTTTTGCCCGAACCTGCCGCAAATTGACCTATCAAATATTCATAGGCATTTCCTAAAAGATCATTTTCATTTGAAAACTCAGAAAGCCCTTCAGCAATTTCTGTAATGATTGAACACAACATTGCGTTGCGGGATTCGTAATTCTTTCCAAGCTTATCGGAATCAAGATTAACCTCGGAGAACAAGCCGCGAAAAGCGCTGTCAAAGGACTCGGTTTCAACGAATTTAAAACCTTTTTGCAAAGTCTTTAATGAGCTTTTATTTTGCGTCCGTGCTAATTCATATATATTACTCCAAAGATAATTTGGCTTAATTACAAAATGAATTTTACGGCGCATCTGTTTTTCAAATACAGCCACTTGATCCAAATTGTTAATATACCAAACCACTAAAGGAGTTAACTTTTTACTTTCAAGTAAAGCCTCATATTCTTCTATTTTACTCTTTTTTTCCTTATCATCCAATTGAAGCTTGTTAAAATAATCTGAAATCTGCTTCTTAAAAGCAATAACAGCCTCATCTTGCCTGTTTTCAAGAGCAATGCATTTTATTTCGTTTTCACACTGCGTATAATCGTTGCCGAGTTCCTTTTTTGCAGATTCTTCATAATTATCTGAAAGATAGCGCAAGAAGAGAAATGATAACATATAATCGCGGAAGTCATCGGCATTCATTGCTCCGCGTAATTTGTCGGCAATACCCCAAAGAGTTACACCTAATTCTTTTTGTTGTGAGTTAGTCATTTTTATCTCTCCTATTCTTCATCAAATAATTTTGAGTTAACTTTATAAGTTCCTATAAATCCATCCAGTACGATTCGAAAAATCTCTTTATTGTCATCAACCATCTCAACCGGTTCAAACAATGAATGCCCTCCATGGCTAAAAAGTTGTACTATTCGATGATTAACAACTTCATCCAAGCCTGTAGTGTATTGCTCAATAAGGGGAATATGTTATTATATCCAAGAAATGAGGCTGCCTTTTCAAGAATACTTCTAAGACTATTAAAGTGATATGTATATATCTTTCCGGAGTCCGAAGCTTCCTTTAACTGTTTTAGCAAGGCAACATGGTGGAAAAACGGAGTATCTCCTGTGTCTTTGGTTATGTATCCGCCAATTTTATTTTTGCTCAAATAACGTTTTGCCGTGCCATCTCCTTTTAATTCGTTGTACATTATATTAAAAAAAAGTGCGTGGTGTGTTGAAATCACTATTTTTATATCACTTTTCTTGATTAACTGAGCGAGATGGCAAGCGACAGTTACAACATTATTGTCGTCAAGTGAGGATATTGGGTCATCAATATAAATATATTTTACCCAAGAATATGCTGGTACTTTATTAATTGCCAATTGCGCTACTGCAAGAAAGAAGCACCAAATAAAAATATTTTCCTCTCCCCGTGAAATCTTTATATAGTCTACCGTGCTAGCACTGCCTCTTGTTATTACATCACGCGAAAAAAACACATATCCTTCATCGAATCGAATTTTGAAATTAAAATCCACGTATCTGTCTAGCGTATCCTTGATATGGTCTTCAATCGCAAGACCTTCCAACCCATCAAAGAATCGGGAGTGTTTGTTAAACATTAATTTTCTGTCAGTATCGCCGTCAAGATCATTATTCCAACTAAACAAATCCTCAGTGAAAGCATTATAATAAAGCGTATCTGCTGTTTTTTCTGTGGAGCCAGGAATAGCTATTTTACCTAAATCTTTAAACGCACAGGAAAGTCTCGTTTTTCCGGTTCCGTTATGTGCAAAAAGAAGATAACATTTTTTATCGCCGAGTATATCACGCACATTTTGAGCCAATTTTTTTAAGTTAGGAAAAGATTTACTCATTTGTTATCTCCTCAATCGAAGGGAATAGCCCTTGCATTAAGCCTTTCTTGTGTGATTTTAGTACATTGATTTTTTCTGCTTGTGCTGTTATTAAATCATCTATAGCAGAAAGACAATCGGCAATTTTTTGTTGTTCTTGAATGCTTGGCATATAAAATACCAAATTTAAAATATCATCACCTTTAAGATTTGCAATAGCACCATTTCCGCCTTGCAATATAGACAGTACCATTTTTTTGTACAAATCGCTTTGAAAAAAGTATCTTATAATAGGCAAAGAACACCTAAATATTCCACAAAATGCACCTACAGTTATATCGCCACAGTATTTCCCATCGTAGAAAGATGCCTTTCCAATCAAAGAACTGCTACCATTAGCCATGCAAATAGTTATATCTCCTAGAATTAACTGTTGTTGATCTTTGCTGCACTTTTTATTAACAAATTGCAAGCCATTTCTATAATTAGTTTTATCCATGGATACTATATTATTTGAGCGAATAATTAATAATTTTGTATTATCCTCAGTTACATCATTGGTAGTATAAGAAAAACCTCTTATGAATTCGCCTACTTCTCTCAAACTTCGCCGTTCCCAATCCCCATAATATATAAATTTTTGAAATCGCCATTCGGGCACAGATTTACCTTCGGCAGGGAATAATTTTTGCATTAACCCTTTTTTGTGTTCTTTGAGGATTTCAAGCTTATCATTCTCGGCGACGATAAGGTCATCAAGTGAAGAAAGGCAATCAGCAATTTTTTGTTGTTCTGCTTTTTCAGGCTTTGGTAACAATATAGCAGAAAACTTGTCATAGCTTACCATTTTCCCATCTCTTATTCCTTCTAAGTCTTTATTTAAGTCTTGAATAAACCTGCTTGTCTTAAAATAATATTTATAATATTGCTCGACAATATCTATTTTTTTACGCAATACTATATATGCAGGACTACAAATACCTTGAAATAAAGAATATTCTATTCCCCCTTGAAAAGACCTCAAGCTTATTATAAAATCACCTTTTTCCACTATTTTATAACTTTCAATGCTCTTCTCCATAACACTAATATTATAGTCTATTTGATCTCTTGGAATTGCTCCGAATTCTTGTGTTATAGCCAGGATTGGCAAGTCAGAATTATGATTTTTATTGCTAATTGACTTAAAAATTGCATTTCCATATTCAAAACCGATTGAACTGCTATCTTTGAAATCAGCAAATCTTAGCTTAAGCATTGAAGTCTTTTTACTCTTCTTATTCATACGCATTTAACCCCATAATCTTACGTCCGTTCGCGAGTTTTTTAAGTAGCGGAATCAAATCTGTCATCAGCTCCAATTCTTTTGTTGTGCGGGCTCTCCAGCCAAGCTCCAGCGGCTCTAATAAATCACTTAATTTTTCACCGTCAAAAATCATACGTTGCATTATCTTATTGATAAAGTTTTCTAACGATGCAGGGATTAGTCCATGCTTGTTTGCAATTGCCGCAATTTCTTTAATAAGCATATCCGCCCTGAATTTTTGGTATCCGGCTCTTATTTCCTTTTCGTCTAATCCCTTGTCAGTTCTTAGCGTTTCGATATATTTTTCAATATCTTCCCGTTCATCCATTAAATTCGAAGTTGAACCAATAAGACGGATTAATTCATTTTTAGTCACTTTTTCTTTTTCGGCACATCAGGTTGCGTGTATTTAGAAATCAGCGACATAATATAGTCATAATCAATAATAGCAGAGGAGAACAGAACAAACTCAAAATCTAGCTGTTCAATTGTTTGGTCATTATTTTTATAATCTTTTCCTTGTTGCGCTTTTAGTATTTGCGCCGTTTCAAGATAAACGCCACGAAACGCGCGCAAAGTGTCTTCAGGTAAAAGCTCCTCAATTATTGCCGCTTGCTCTTCTTTTATGTCGGTATATTGGTCTAATTGAGTTTTTATTCGCTGTATTTCCTTAAATCTATTGATAAATTCAGCGCGAGCAATATCTCCTTTCAAATTGCTAACTTGCTCCGGTTTACAGTCCAATCCTTGCGAACTCATGAACAATTCAAGTTCGGCAACGGCTTTGTTTAATTTATCCACCATAACAGGAGCCGGATCAACGAGCCAAATTTCTTTTGCTCTTTCGATGTTGTCTTTACCGGAAAACAATCGGATAGCCGCATCAACTTCTTTTTCCTGTCCTCTAAAATCAAGGATATTTCCATAAGGCTTCGTATCATTCAAAACACGGTTCGTACGAGAAAAAGCTTGAATTAAGCCGTGCTGTTTCAAATTTTTGTCTACATACAATGTATTAAGATATTGCGAATCAAATCCGGTCAAAAGCATATCCACAACAATTGTAATATCGATTTTATCTTTATGCGGATAATCCGAATTCGGATATTTCTGGTCTTTAATGCGCTGAACATCCTGATAATATAAATCAAATTCATTTATGCTGTGGTTGGTGCCATAAAGACTATTATAATCATCAATAATGACTTTGAGTGCCGCCTTTTTCTTTTCCGGCTCTTTTTCATTGTCAATTTTTTCTTGCTGTAAATCTTCTTGGAGCTGCTTTACATCTTTATTGCCTTCTGCCGGAGGAGAGAAAACGCAAACAACATTAAGAGGATTAAATTTTTCGCCTTTAAGGTTCCGGCGCGCTTCTTGTAAAGATTTAAAGAATTCAAAATACTCAATAGCGTCATTGATGGATGCCGTCGCAAATATTGCGTTGTACCGTCTGCCGTTAGTGACGGCATCATGTTTTGACAAGATTGCCTCGACAATTGCCTTTTTATTAACATCATCCGTGGCTTTTGCCGCTATTTTATCTTCAGTTGGCTTGAAATAATCAATATGAAAACGCAAAACATTTCCATCGTCAATAGCGTTTGTTATGGTGTATGAGTGCAACTCTTTTCCAAAAACATCTTTTGTCGTAACAAGGGATTTGACTTCACCGTCGATTTGCTTATATGTGGCGTTCTCTTCAAAAATAGGTGTTCCCGTAAATCCGAAAAGTTGCGCTTTTGGAAAAAAGCTTTTAATTGCTTCGTGATTTTCACCAAACTGCGAGCGATGACATTCGTCAAAAATAATGACGATTCGTTTATCGCTAAGTTTTGATAAACGCTCTTTAAAGGTTGGTTCGCCTTTCTTTTTCTTTTCCTGATTGCGTTTACTATCTTCATCAAGAGCAAGTCCGAGTTTTTGAATTGTCGTAACAATAACTTTATCGCGATAATCATCCGAAGTAAGTCGTTTGACTAAATTTTCAGTATTTGTGTTTTCTTCAACGCAGCCTTCTTGAAACTTATTAAACTCCAATCGAGTTTGTCTATCAAGGTCTTTTCGATCAACCACAAACAAGCATTTTTCAATTTCATTATTGTCCTTCAAAAGTGTTGATGCTTTAAATGATGTGAGTGTTTTGCCGCTTCCGGTAGTATGCCAAATATATCCGTTGCCTCGATTTTGAGCAATACAATCCATTATTGCCTTAACTGCATAAATTTGGTAAGGTCGCATAATTATCAATTTTTGTTCGCTGGCTACTAACACCATATATTTACTGATGAGTTGTCCAAGCGTACATTTACGCAGGAATTGGTCAGAAAATTCATGAAGATGTTTTATTTTCTTATTACTTTCATCTGCAAATTCATAGATTGGCAAAAATCTCTCATCTGCATTAAAACAAAAATGTTCTTTACGATTATTGGCAAAATAGTAGGTGGAACTCTCATTGCTTACAATAAAAAGCTGAATAAAGCAAAGAAGCGAGTTTGTATAACCATTGCCAATGTCGTTTTTATAATTTACGATTTGCTCCATCGCTTTTTTAGGTGTGATTTGAAGCGATTTCAATTCTATTTGGACGACAGGAATGCCATTTATGAGAATTATGACATCATATCGATGATTGCTGTTTTCTGTGTTTATTCGTAATTGGTTAACTATCTCAAACTCATTTTTACACCAATCTTTAATGTTTACAAGAGTGTACTGCAAAGGCGTATTATCATCTCTTTTAAAGGTAATAACCTCCGCAACATTTTTGAAGCATTAAAAACATCAGGAGTGATAATGCTTTCTTTTAATCGATCAAATTCAGAATTACTTAAATTAACTCTATTAAGTTTTTCAAAATGAGATTTAAAATTGGCTTCCAAAGAAGCTCTGTCTTTTATATCCTCACGATATATGTATTTTAATTCTTTTAGTTTTTCAATTAAACCTGATTCAATTTGTTTTTCATCTTTCATGATTTATTAGTCCTTTTTCATCATTGAAATATCTTTGAAACCGAAAGTCGGGTGTCCGTTTCTCGGAATTGTTATGTGGCGACGGTGACGGCAAAAAGAGCCACACACTTATCCTGTTTTCTATTTGGCTGAAGTTTGTCTTTATAAGTTTGCCAAATTATTTTCCATTCTTCAACCAATTTTTTGTGGGTGAACATGTTAGCAACATATTTTACCTCTCAAAATTAACTACATTTCCATTTCGCGGCCGTTTTCATTTTCGGCTTCAATTTCACGCTTTGCTTTACGATATTCATTCTTTAAATCAGGATTATTTTTAATCATTCTATCCAAAATATCACTTTTCTTTTGAAGCATATCGTATTCTTCTTTGTAGTAATCTCTTGTATATTCGAGTTCGGCTATGTGTTCTTCCAACACATCTTGTTTAGCAAGGGCGGTGTTTCTTTTTAACTCTACAACCGTCTTATTGCCCATTTTTGTAGCTTCGTTCAGAATACCCATATTCCTATGAAAAACACTGAATAAATGCCGTTCTAAGTCTGTATGGAAACATTGTAATTCCTGCCTGTTAAGCAATTCCTTTGCAGATACTTTAAACCGTTTTTTCTTCTTATCGGGAACGACAGGAACAAAGGCGAAATGTATATGAGGCTGACTTTCGTCCCTATGGACATAAGCGGACACTACATTTTCCTTTCCGTAACGCTCGGACAGAAATTTGAATACTTCTACAAAAAACTGCTTTTCATTTTTCTCTTCGCCTTTAGGGAGGGTAACAATCCACGAACACATTACGTTTACGTCTTTTCTGTTTTGAATTTTGACTTCTTTCAATCGCTTGTGTATAAAATCTAATTGTGGTAAACTTTGTTGTGTAGCCATATTGTAATTAGTGTTTGATTTGCTAAGGTCAATATTTTGGTTTCCGAAATTAACGTATTCGCCGTCATCGTCCTTAGCACGTTCATAGTGCATAAACATACGCCCGAGAGAGGTAGATATAAATTTTTCAACGTGAGCCATATTTCCCACTCCTAAGAAACAAAGTCTAATATCATATTTTAGCATATAAAAGCGGCTTTGTCAAGAGCCATTTATAAATGGTCTAGCAAGTTATACCATTTTTAACGCTTCATTTCATTACGCTAAAAATGGTAAACTTGCCCTTGCAGGGGGCTGACCGCCTTCTGGCGGGAATTTAAGTAAGAAAGAGTTTTAATAAATTAATATTTAGATGATTCCTCTGCTCTTTCAGTTTTTTTAGTTCGTGGGCTTTTTAAATATATGATTAAAACTGTTAGTAATGCTACATCTAATACAGTAAATAATATTGCAGCGATAGTCATTTGTACGATATTGGGGCGTTCGTCTCCCTGATAGCTTAAATGATTATATATCTTAATTGTTACTTCTTTACCGATATATGATTTTGCTTCTTCATAATTATTAAATCTATAACAATATCCAGTATATTTAAAGCCGTCTTCATCAATGTATTCATATTTTAAATTTATCGGTGCTCCTGGCTTACTTGGAGTAATAACATCAACTATGACAGCCTGAACTTCCTGACCATTGTCATAGACTTCTTTCAATGTATTGATAACTGTTATTTTATAATAAAAATAAAATGCCAAAAATGTAAACATAAACAGCATGAAAATCATAAATATTGTTACTGGATATATTTTTCTTTTTTTTACATTATTAATTCTCAAATGTATTTACCTATCCCTGCCTACAAGATAATCAAGGGTAATTTCAAGGTAATCTGCAAGTTCGATTAGCGATAAAATATGCGGGTTACCGCCTTTGTTCCATTCTACAAAGTAGGAGGATTTTATTCTGGTTTCTCTATTGACTTTATTTCTTGAAATGCCCCTGTCTTCTAAAATGGCTTTTAGATGTTTGTAAAACGGCGGGCATTCTTGCGGTATAAAATCTATAACCGTATCTGAACGACCAACTATAAAATCCAAAGAGCAGTTAAAGTAATTTGCAAGTTTAATGATTTGCGGCAGAGCCATAATTTTAGTATTTCTTTTCCAAGTACCTATCGTCGTTTTATTTACACCCATCTCCTTAGCAAGCTGAGTGTTATTTATCTCTCGGTCAAGCATTAATTCAGCAAGCCGTTCACCTATTTTTATTTCATTTTCCAAAATATATCTCCTTTTCTTATTATCGTAGATGTAGACCACAAATACTTGACAGTAGTCTGCGTCTACGTATATAATTAGGTTGTGGTCAAAATCTACGTGATATAAGGAGATTATATATGGAAGAAGAAAAGAAAGAAAACGGCAAAAGATGTTATAATTGTTTTTGTTATCGGTGTCATTACACTCAAGGCTATATGAAGTTCAATAGAGAAAAAACAGGACATTGCACCGACCATGATAAAGTAGTCGGACACAAGGACACTTGCGAGCATTGGCGAAGCAAACAGCACCTAAAACATAGATTAAGCAAAATAACGGTCAAGGCTTTAAATGATACGATAGCCGAATTAGTTGAACTTACAAGCATTATTAAAGACGATATTGAAAACAAGAACTTAAGTGCTTTAGCGCGTGAACGTCTTTCAAAAAAACTGGACGCGATAGAAGCCGAAATTGAAAAAGAAGACGATTGAAATTTTGACCTATACAGCTCGGAACCTATCTGACAACAAAACACTCGAGGGTACTTCCTTCCTTGTCATACAATCAAAGAAAGTGCCGAAAACACCCCCAAAACAGGGGGTAAAAACGAGGTGCTGCGGATTACATAATCTTTGAAAAATTCTCATTTCACATATCCCTATTTCTTGCTTAAAACACAAGAATGAAATATAATTAAGGTAACGAGAGGTACTCATTATGGCAAAGAAAAAGAACATATTAAAGTTGGACGACTGCGAAAGCATAGCAAGCCTTTTTGTAGACGACCTGCTTGCCTACCATAAGGCGGGCGGGAGCCTGAAAAACCTTACGGCGAAAAAGGTATACAAAAAACTCCGCGACATCAAGGACGACGGGGACGATTTTTCCGTTGAGGAAGTCTATGCCGAAATTGCCGAACTGAAAGAACGGATCGCGGCGATAACTCCCGAACAACTCGAAAAATACAAGGACGACGAGCTTGTGGATTTAAACATTGACGCGGCTCTTACAGAAGAAGACCAAAACTATCTAATGGAAAAATTGGGACTGCCTTCCGATGAGGATTGGACATACGAACAGCAACTTGCCTATATCGATGAAGCCTTAAAGCTGAAAACCATACGCGAGGGCGAAAAATACAGTACCTTTCCATAACGAAACACGATTCGGAGGAACTTATCGATGTCCAAGACTGGTTTGAAGACAAAGACGACAAAAAGTCCTGAACGAAAAAACGCGGTTATATACGCCCGCTATTCCTCCTCAAGCCAAAGGAACAGAGTATCGACGGGCAGATAAGGGTAATAAACGACTACGCGAAAAGAAATGGCTACCGCATAATAGATACATACATAGACCGCGCAATGACGGGCCGGAACGACGACAGCCCTGATTTTCAGCGAATGATTTTGGACAGCGCGAACCGCGGTTTGATTTTGTGCTTGTTTACA
This sequence comes from Holotrichia oblita, assembly GCA_023690525.1. Lineage (NCBI taxonomy): Eukaryota > Metazoa > Arthropoda > Insecta > Coleoptera > Scarabaeidae > Holotrichia > Holotrichia oblita. Next base: position 4,226 of record JALQSN010000400.1, on the reverse strand, counting down.
AGCTGGACAGATTTTCCCGCGACAGGTGCGATTCCGCGATCAATAAAAAAATTCCCTGAAAAAGAACGGCGTTAAGGTTATTTCCGCGACGGAACAGATTTCCGAAAGCGCGGAGGGCATTATATTCGAAAGCATAATCGAAGGTTACGCGGAATATTATAGCGCGGAACTTTCGCCAAAAAGTGAAAAGAGGATTGAAAGAAAGCCGTATCAAAGGCAACTTTACAGGCGGTTATGTGCTTTACGGTTATGACGTTAAGGACAGGAAGTTAGTCCTAAAGGAAAGCGGAAGCAAGCATTATCAAGCAGATTTTTTCCGATTGCGCTAAAGGCGTTTTGCTCAAAAAATATTGCGGATAACCTGAACGCTAAAGGCATAAGGACAAATCGCGACAAGCTGTTTACTATAAACATTGTTTCGCGTATTCTGAATAATGAAAAATATTGCGGTATCCTCCGGAATGAGGATACGAATATAGGAACGTAATCCCTGCTATTGTAGACGAGGAACTATTTAAGACACATAAACAAAAATCTCGAAGTCAATAAACACCGCGGCTCATTTCAAAGCGCCGATACCTTACTATCTAAGCGGTAAATTAACCTGCATTATTGTGGGTGCCGATAAACGGCGAAACGGGAACGGGTAGGAATGGCTTACATTATTACTACAAGTGTATGACTAACAAGAAAGGCGGCAAATGCGAAAAGAAGACCGTCAAAAATATGCTTGAAGATTTATAATCGAAAAAACCAACCAATATATATTACAGCCTAAATATATCCGCACTGATCGCCAAAGATATGACCGACGTATTCAATGCAAGGATTTCGAACGATAACGAGCTTAGCGGAAATAAAGAAACTTCAAACACAAAACGATAAAGAGATACAAAATATCCTAAACGCGTTGCGTAAAGGCATTATAACGGATTCCACCAAAGCAATTATTGCAGAAGAATTAGAGGAAATAAAGGAAAATCTTGAGGTACGATTGCCAAAAGGCTGTCGAGAGTGCAAAAACAACTGCTTGAACTTGACGAATGTAGTGATTTCCTCTTTTCCCCTTACGGCTTTAGACTACTCTAAACCCGAAAACAGAGAAATGCTTTTTCAAACGGTTTATACGGCGAGTGGAACTCGGCAACGAGCGCATTCGCATATTCTTTAATCCTTTCAACAAACCTTTTGTATACACGCATAAGGACGATTTCTTCCCGCCGCTTAATAAAGGCGGCAACGGTATTCCGGAGAAAAGAACATCGACAGCTTTGGGGATATAGAAAACGCAGGCGGAACCTCTTTAACCGCGGTTCGCCTGCGCTATCTCTTGGCGGAGAGAAGAGGATTCGAACCCCCGGACGTTACCCTCACACGCTTTCCAAGCGTGTGCCTTAGACCACTCAACCATCTCTCCACGGCAATAGTCATTTTATCACAGCTTTATGTTATTGTCAAATCAGTTTAAGTGTTTTGATAATTTTTCCGCCCATAAAATATATAATTGTTCATATGTTACTTTGGCGTTTGCAGGGCTTGTTGAAGGACATATTTCCTTATTAATAATAATATCGTTAAAATGTTTATTAAAAACTTTTTCCGCCTTTCCGCCGTTTAAGAAAACTGCCGTTATGCTGTTATTCTCTTTTAGAAAGGTTTTTATATCATTAGGCTTATCGTATTTTATTTTACTGTCCAGCGATGAATTTTCTCTTTCGCAAAATTTTATTGTATCCCAAAGGGCAATTCTGTTTTTTGTTATTAAATTTATCCTGTCATGATAATCAATACTAAAATCCGCATTAAAATAGCGGAAAAGAATTTTCCAGAACCGGTTTTGTTTAAACGCGTAATATTGCTGTTTTTCTAAGGATTCCCTGCCCGGCATTGAACCTAAGATTAAGATTTTAGAATTTTCTGAAACAACCGGTTTAAGACTTTTTAATATGCTTTTATTATTCATAAATTTCTGTTTTTACGGACGCCAGACTGATTTTTTCATATCTACAAACTGACCGTTAAACTCAACGCCTTCTTTTAACAGCATTTCTCTTTGCTGTTGAAATCCGCCGAACGCAAACGCTTCACTGCATTTTCCGTTTTTGGTAACGACTCTATGGCAGGGTATATTGTTTTGGTCAGGATTTACATGCAGTGCCCAGCCTACCTGCCTTGCGTTTTTAGGAAATCCGCAAAGCGCGGCAACCATTCCGTAGCTTAAAACCTTCCCTTCCGGAATCCTTCGCACAACGTCATAAACCTTTTCAAAAAAATTCATACGTTTCACCCCTTAATTAATTAATCTGATTTTTACTTTTGGGTGCGGGAAATTTACAAATTCGGTTAATTTTATTATAACCGCGGTTTTATCATTCACTTTACCGTAAAACGGTTTAAAATCAATAAGATTAGTATAGCTTTCTTCTCCGATATTAAATTCAAACGGTTTGCCGCTGTTGTTGACAATTGTAATTGATTCTTCTTCGCCATTAAATCTACTGAACGCAAAAATTCCGTCGTCATATTTTAAAACACTATAATCGCCGTCGGAATATATGTGTTTTTGCTCGTCTCTGATTGCTCCTAATCTTTTGTACCATTTTAATATTTTGCTGTTTTTGTTATACCACGGAAAACACCTGCGGTTAAACGGGTCTTCATATCCTTCTAAGCCTATTTCGTCGCCGTAATAAACGCATGGCACGCCCATTAACGTGAACTGCAAAATTGTTGCCATTTTTAAGTTTGTTATAGCGGCGTTTATATCTTCCAGTTTCGCGTACGCCCTATCGTTTCTTGAAGCAGGGTTCCCTTCGTTTCTAAGCAGGTTAGAATTCTTATTGTATCATGTGTATCCAATAAATTCATAAGATTATCCAGTATTGCTTTCGGATAATTATTTCTAAGAACGTTAACCGTTCTGTTTAGTCTGCTCGCGTCGCCGGTCTTTATAAAGTGCAGAATATCTTCTTTAAAAGGATAATTCGTAACGCTGTCTAATTGCCCGCCCTGCAAATATCTGCGCCTTTTTGAATATGATATTTTATTGCTCGCGTCTTCCCAAACTTCACCGAGTATTAAAGAATCAGGATTCATTTTTTTTGCCGCGTATACAAGCCTGTCTAAAAATCCGTCAGGAAGCTCGTCAACGACGTCCAACCGCCAGCCGCCGATTCCCATTTCTGTCCAATATCTTACAATGCCTTCTTCTCCGTTTATAAATTCGTCATAAAAAACATTTTTTTCATTAGTTTCCGGCAGGATTTCTATCCCCCACCAGCTGTCATATTTCTTTTCCTCAAAATTTTTAAACGAGTACCAGCTGTGATACGGGCTTTTTTCAGATTGATATGCCCCCACCGAATCATATCTGTTGTATTTGTTAAAATAAATGCTGTCGTCGCCGGTGTGGGAAAAAACCCCGTCTAAAATAATCTTTATTCCCTTTTTGCCCGCTTTTTTAATAAGCTCTTTAAAATCATCAAGCGTGCCGAAATCCGGGTCAATTCTTCTGTAATTGCCCGTATCGTATTTATGGTTTGAGTGAGCTTCAAAAATAGGGTTAAGATAAATGCAGGTTATTCCTAAGGATTTTATATAGGCAAGCTTATTAATTATTCCCCTTATATTACCGCCAAAAAAATCATTGTTTAAGATTTTGCCGTTACCGTCAGGCATAAAGTCGGGCACTCCGCCCCAATCGTCGCGGTAAATAACGTCGCCGGTCTTTGTTTTTAGCCTTTCTCCGCCGATATTAAACCTGTCTGTCATTATCTGATAGATAACGCCGCCGCTGAGCCATGTTACGGGCTTATAAATTTCGTCATAAACAGTAAGTTGCCAGTCCTGTCCGCGCCCTAACATCGCAACAAGGTCTTCGTCACAGCCGACTCTGTAAATTTCTGTATCCGTCTGTATAACAAAATGATAAAAATAAAGACCGCGGCTGTCAATTTTTAATTTTATATCGTATTCCATTACTCCGTCAATATCGGTTGACTTGTAATTCATAAGATATTTTACTTCTTCTTCACCGTCTTTAGTAATCGCTAAAAAAACTTCCGAAGGATTTGAAGGCCTGGTAAAAAGCAATCTGAAAAATGTTTTTTCTTTTACGTTTACCGCGCCCACAGGATTTTTAAACAGCTTATCTAAGGGATTATATTCTACCTGCTTCATTATTCGTTAACCCTTTTTTTACTTCTTTAGTATTTGCCTTATTAACA
>JALQSN010000399.1:0-45596 GCA_023690525.1 Holotrichia oblita | reverse complement strand
GATCATCATCTTTTTCTATGTTTTCATCATCATCGGCAGCAGTATTCTCGTCGTCATTGTTAGTAATTTTGTCTTCATTTCCGTTGGTCTCTTCTGATTCATTGCCTTCGGTATTCTCGTCAACGCCGTCAATTATTTCGTCGTCATCACCGGCATTTTCAGTTCCGCCGTTTTCGATAATATCATCATCATTGATATCAGCAGTTTTATCTTCATCTCCGCCTGCGTCATCGGCCTCGCCGTGTTCGACAATCTCATCAAAATAATCACCTTCATTGTCTTCATCAGCAGCACTTATTGGAGCAGCATTATCTGGGACAATTGTTCTTTCCGTAAATTCTGCGTCTTCATGCACATTTTCATCAATGATTACATCGTTGCCGTCAGCTTGTTCATCTAAAAGTTCATTTTCATACTCTAATGGCGGATCTGAGAGGTCTTCTTCGTTCTCAGTTAGCTCATCATCAGATGTACCTTCATTTTCATCAGCTTCATCATCCGTCTCGCCAACGATTTCATCAGCTTCATCATCTGGTGCCTCGACGATTTCATCGGCTTCGTCATCAGATCCTCCACTGCTTTCACCGATAGCATCTACTGGCGACTCGGATCCATTAATTTCTTCCATATTATTAGCTTCATTAATTTCAGCTATAAAAGACATATATGACCTGAAAGAAGCTGCAAAACGCGAAGGCACAGGTACATAATTTTTTGTAGTACCAAGATTTTTATCAGCTAAGGAAATGAGCACTTCATTACCAGAATCGTTTTTCAGTATATCTGATAATCTCAGACCTTCTAATGCCACGTCCTCATTATTAGTGATTGTAATTCTAAATTGAACTTCGTTAATTTCACTCTGCTCAATTGATATAGAATTAACCCATGTATTTGTTTCGTTGTTATATACTTCTTTTCTTAATGTTACTTTGCTTACTTCGGGAATAGTGACGACAACTTCAGCATCATCTTCTTTTTTACTGCCGTTATTATCTTCTTCTTCACCGTTGTAATCAATTTTTACAGTATTTTTGTATACGGTTGAATAATTATTAGTACTGAGAGCATCGCTTTCGTATATCAACTCTATTGTCTCGTTGGCATATACGGTGATCCCATTGTTTCTTGGATCTGTTCCAGCTGGGAACGCTCTGTCGGTTGAGACTTTTGTATCTTTTGTTAAAGATCTAATTGATTCAAGCGTTAGGTTAACACCGGCGTCAAATGTATCGATTATTTTGACATTGTCGGCTTGCGCTGGTCCGGTGTTTGATAAAAGTATCCTAAATGATACATTATCTCCAGGTTTAACAGTAGCTGTTTTACCCCAGATATTGTCCAGCACATATTTTTCAACGGATAAATCAACGCCTGACGGGACAACAATAACTTCCGCTTCATCGGTATCTGTTTTAGTTGTTTCCTCACCATAAGGATCTGTCCACGTTATTGTTACCTTGTTAATCAATTTGTCAGAAGAGTTATTGCTCTGCTCACTTGCTGTTTGAAGCGTACTGCTCACACAGTAAAGTGTTTTTTCACTATTCGCTCCTACAATAATATCGGTAACATTTACTGGTTCTCCGGACATACCTTCATTATCATAGAATAATGAAATATTTTCGAATACGGTTCCATCCTCGTATTTGAAAACATCCAAAATATCAAACTTCACAGAATACGCGTTTGAATTTGTTACTGTGATTTTAAACCGCGCTGTATTGCCGTCTTTTATTTCCGCAGTACTATCCCACTTATTGTTTTTTGAATCATATATCTGCTTTAAAACATTCAGGTCAATGGCTTCCGGGACAACAATAACTTCCGCTTCATCGGTATCTGTTTTAGTTTGTTCCTCATCATCAGGATCTGTCCACGTTATTGTTACCGTATTAGTCAATTTGTCAGAAGGATTATTGTTCTGCTCATTTGCTGTTTGAAGCGTGCTGCTCACACAGTAAAGTACCTTTTCACTATTCGCTCCTACAATAATATCGGTAACACCAACCGGCTCTCCGGACATATTTTCATTATCATAGAATAATGAAATATTTTCGAATACGGTTCCATCATCGTATTTGAAAACATCCGAAATATCAAACTTCACAGAATACACGTTTGAATTTGTTACTGTGATTTTAAACCGTGCAGTATTACCTTCTTTTATTTCCGCAGTATTATCCCACTTACTATTTTTTGAATCATATACCTGCTTTAAAACATCCAGATCAATGGCTTCCGGGACAACGATAACTTCCGCTTCACCGCTTTTATTGTTTTCCTCACCATTAGGATCTGTCCACGTTATGATCGCCTTGTTCTTGTACGTACCTTTTTCATTAAGTGTTACTTTATAGTAAAAGACTTCCTCTCCAACATCTTTAGCAATATTGAAATTATTTAGTACATTAGGATTAAGAGGGGTTCCATCTTCATTTATCCATGAACCATCGTGACTAATGAAATCTACACTATTCAATTTCATAACATCGGTTAAAGTCAGATTCTTTGCTTCAGCACTACCTGAGTTTTTCACTGTGATTCTGAATAAAGCTGCTTCGCCGGGCTCAAGTTTCGCATTGTCTGTCCAGATGCCTGCATTCTCATCATCTAAAGTATCTGACTCTTCATCTGTGCCTGTATTACCCGTAGCAACTGTATCACTCGGTACTTTGCCACTTACATAGGGCTTGCTAAATACTTCTTTCGTAATCGCAAGCACAGGCTCGCCAGGTTTGGCTACATGAACTATTGGTATTGCGAATTCAGCTTCGTAAGCAGGAGCGTCAGTTGAACTGGTTATGTTGGTATATGTTAGTTTGGCTTCTTTATTTGTTGGAAAGTGAATGTGATCACTATCATGTGTTTCGTTTGAGATACATTTCTCGCATGATTCATTTTTTTTCAAAGCATCGGTACATGTTGTCGTTGCTTTAACCCGGATTGTAATGCTTGCAGTTACCCCCTTACCCACATCGCTTGGTAATGCCCAGATTAGTCTATCGTTAAGGGTGTCATCATCGCTTGTTTCAATTACCGCGCCTGCATCATTAGGTGTTGTATATGTGGTTACACCTACATTGGCACTTACAAACCAATCTGGATTGTTATTGGTAGTTGTATTTAAAAGCTTAAAACGATGGTCTATAATATCTTCTATCCTGCTGTCTTTTAATATCGAGGGGGATGAGATTAAGCTTGCTATATGGCTGTAAATCTCTTCTACTGCCCCGTCAATATTGGCTCCGGCGGTGCTGTTCGAGGCAAAACTGCTATTTGGACTGGCAACGGCTTGGATTAAACCATAATCAGTATGGTCGGAAGTACCGTTCGAAGGTTTTTTTTCAATTATATTACCTGTTCCATCTTTTTCATCGCCTACGCTTACTCCGTATATCGTAACAGATGGGTCTGTTTTAATAGCCGTAGCTGCATTTTTCGCATATGTTGCGCCATTTGTAGCATTGGCTGCTGCTGCCCCAGTTATATCTAAGCTCCTAACAGCGTTTAATGTCGTGGTGTTTGAATAACCTGTAGTAGTCCTGCCATCGCTCATAAAAATAATATTGTACACAGGATCTTTTGCTACTAAAGCCTTGTCGGCTTCCGTATCACTTTTTTTAAGACTGTCTATATACTGATATGCTGCCGCTAATCCGCCTTGGTGGTTTGTTCCAATATCACTGGCTACTTTTTTTATCCAATTGTTATTACTTGAATTTTTAAAAAACAAATTTTCAATTTGTTTTTTAAGGGTATTGATATTGCTTGTGAAAGGCTGGTATTTTTCAGCTTTAGTTCCATAAACTACAATAGCTGTTCGGTTCTGCTTTAAATTTTCAATATCCTCTTCATTTGTGCCGTGAATATCGTCTATAAACCTATACGCCGCGTCCTGCACACGTTGTAGACGCGTATAGGAATATTTATTGCTGTTGGCTGCGCTACTCGAACTTGAAGTATATGAAGTCTCCGATGCAGTTGAAGTTACATCATTTTTAGTCCTATACCCCAATGGCAAATTGGAATAACGTTTAAAACTTTTATCAACCTCAAGATAATTACGTGTCATACTACCCGACACGTCTATAGCCAAAACAGTTATTACCGGCCTTGGAGGTGGGTCAAGCATATCGCCCGTTACCTGCAGCGTGATGTCAAATACGTCATCAGTGCCATCAACGAGCTTGGCGTATTTTTCAAGCGTATTTGTCCAATCTATATCATTACCTTTATATTTGCCAGTGTCTGATATTTTTGTTTTATCATGTTCAGATTCACTTTGATTCACCACACCCGACACAACACCACAGAGCGCGTCGCCAGTCGAAGTCTTCGAGCCTGAAGGCACGACAGCTTCAGCGGCTACGATGTTAACAGGCACTATGCCCAATGTAAGTACAAAGGCAAGCCAACTCGCAATTACGCGTTTTTGTAATTTACTAAATTTAAACACTATATCAACCCCTCTTATGCTTCTTAAAAAAATGAATTCTTATCTCAGGAATCACGCTTTAAAAAGCTGAACAATGCATTTTGGGTAAATTCCTTGGATCGTTGGAGTTTTTCAAAATACTGTTCAACTGATTTCGTTGTAACTCCTTAAATCATTTATTTATAGAAGGTAAAAATGCACTCTCACAGTTATCATTGATTTTGCGTTGAACCATTTGCAGAACCAACTTTGCACTGTGTAATGAGCCCCCCCCATAAATAATACTCAAACACCTCCCACATCAATAAAATTCAACCAACATTACTCTCCAACCACCCTCCTTACCTCGCACAACGTCTCATAAGCAGCATCAAAATCAAAATCCTCCATCTGTGCGACAAGCTTACCGCATATTTGACCCAACGGAGCAAATATTACCTTTACCTCATCTACAAACTCTAAACAATCCGGATTGCCTGCTTCAAGCAAGAGGCTAAGATTTTCGATAAAACCAACCGTGAGCTTTTCATTTAAAATAATAGAGCCTTCATATTTTTCAGCCTTTTCTGGCTCTTCGTCCTTTGATTCCGCTGTATTTCCATCTATATAAGGTTCAATCAGAGCAAAAACATTATTAACATTTGTTTCCAAGTGAATAAATTGTTCAAAAGTACAGTTGTTTTTATTGTCCTGTAAGCCGTGTTCAACATCACCGGCGGCGCTTGCAAGACTTTCAGCACCTATAAGCGCAGCAGAGCTTTTCAGCGAGTGAGCCATCCGGTACGCAGCTTTTATTTCTCCTTTGCCGATAGCTTCATTTAACCTATAAATAACATCCTTATTATCCTTATAGAATTTTATCTGTATATGCTTGTAAAACTCTATATCACCAGCAGTTCTTTCAATTCCGGCTGATTCATTTAATATGCTGTTTTCGTTAAACAGATGATCTTCTTCGGTTGGGGGTGCGGTGTATCCAGTATCTGCCGCACCGGGTAATGCCGATACAGTTACAGGCTTTAAATGTCTCATTAAACATGCCCATAATTGTTTTGATGTAAATGGCTTGCTTATATAGTCCGCCATGCCCTGCGTCATATATTTATCCTTGTCTGAGTTCATAGCGTTCGCGGTTAAAGCTATAATAGGCGTTTTTATCCCCATGCCTTGCAGTTTATGCGCCGCTTCTATTCCATCCATAACAGGCATGTGTATGTCCATTAAAATAAGATCGAAAGCTTTATTATTTTTCATATGATTCTCTACTGCTTGAATTCCTTCTTTTCCATTTTCAGCAATAACCACATTCAAGCCGACTTGCGCAAGATGCTTGATAATAACCTCTTGATTGACGGTATTATCCTCACATACCAATATTAACCCTTTGAACATTGGCTTCTCCAGTACGTCCGGTTTATCTATAAGCAAGGCTGAAACAGGCTGAAGTATTGTTTTAAATGGAATCGTGAATTCAAATTTGCTTCCTAAACCCGGTGCGCTTTCCACGTGAAGCTCTCCGCCCATTAATTTTACAAAGTTTTTTGTAATCGCCAGTCCAAGCCCTGTACCCCCGTACTTGCGTGTAGTGCTGCTGTCCGCTTGCACGAATGGTTCAAAAATTTTATTTATCTGCTCCGGTGTCATGCCTATACCGCTATCTTTCACAGTAAACCTGATTGTTACCATGTCGTTTGAATAATTCTCCGCAATAGCCGTTAGCTTAACCACGCCGGTATTGGTGAATTTAACGGCGTTCGACAGTAGGTTTAATAGGATTTGACGCAGCTTTGTGGGGTCGCCAACTAATTTTCTCCCGATAAAAGGTTCAGCGTAAAAATGCAGCATTATGCCTTTTTGTGTCGCTTTGGGGTTACTTATATTTTCACAATCCCGGAAAATTTCATGCAGGTCGAAGGGTATATCCTCTATTTCGACCGCTCCGGCTTCAATTTTGGATACATCTAAAATGTCATTAATAATATCCATTAGGCATTCAACGCTTGCATTAATTTTTTTAAGATGATCCCGTATACTATCCGAAATGCTGCCGTCATTGATTGCCAATTCAATAAACCCTATAATGCCGTTCATTGGGGTACGAATCTCATGACTCATATTGGCAAGAAACACAGATTTTGCTGATGACGCCTCTTCTGCGGCGCGGACTGCTTCTTTTAAAGCATGCTCAATCCGCTTTTTTTCGGATATATTATGGAAAACAGCTACCGATCCATTAAAGACTCCATTTTTATCGAAAACCGGGGTATATGAAGCGGAGCAGTCTACAAGTGTTCCGTCCTTATGCTTTCGTACCACCTCCACATGCGTAGTATGCTTACCATTAACTAGATTCTTCTTAATTTGATCAATTTCCGTGTAATATTCTGCCGGAACATAACATTTAGTATTTTTTCCTATTATCTCCTCCGGTTTATATCCCAATATGTTTTCCGCGCCGATATTCCAATCAACAATATTACAATCCACATCCTTTACTACTATGCCTGCGTCCGCTGCGGACACAATCGCCGCAAGCTTATGAGCTTTAATCTCCGCCGCTTTTTTTTCTGTAATATCGTGGAAAATAGAGACAGATCCTGCAAAATTATTGTTGTCGTCAAATATAGGAGTATATGAAGCAGAACAGTATACAAGGCTGCCATTTTTATGGTTCCGGATAACATCCACATGAGCTGTATGCTCTCCGTTTCTTAGCAGCTCATCTATTCTGTCAATTTCGGCATGCCCTTCTTTTTGTGTGTAATACTTTGTGGTATGCCCTATTATTTCTTCAGATTTATATCCTAAAATATTTTGCGCGCCTATATTCCATTCCTGTACAATTCCGTCTTTGTCTTTAACAATTATTCCGGCATCGGCTATGGCGACTATAGCCGCCAGCTTACGTGCTTTTAACTCGGCGGCTTTTTTTTCTGTTACATCGTGGAAAATTGCCACCGACCCGTCGTATTTACCTACTTTATCAAAAATAGGTGTATATGAAGCGGAGCACATTATAAGGCGTCCGTCCTTATGCTTGCGAATAACTTCCACATGCGAGGTATGCTCGCCTTGCTCCATTCTTTTTTGAACCTCGTCTATCCAAGCGTGACCTTCTTCAGGCGCGTAGTACTTTGTTGAATGTCCGATTATCTCTTGAGGCTTGTAACCCAGAATATTTTCTGCTCCTTTGTTCCAGCTAAGCACGATACCGGCCTTATCCTTTACTATAATTCCTGCGTCTACAGTTGAAATGACGGCGTCAAAACGCCTCATATCTTTTTCAAGATTCAAGCGTTCCAGCAGCGATTGAAGCATTAACCGCAGCGATATGGCAAGCGAACCTATTTCATTCTTGCTTGAATAATCTAATAGATTATTCAGCTCCCTTCCGCTACCTGCTTTGCGTATTTATCACATAGCAGCACCGGACGTACAATTACAACCGCCACTAAATATATAAAAATACCAAACATAGCAACTTCGGAGGCAAGAACAACCCATACTATCCACAATGCCCTATTGTAATCGGTCTGCGCAGACTCGACGATATTGTCAAGCCGAATGGTAAGTTCTTTCTTAAACAGATTGAGCGGCTCCATTATCCTAGCAGTCTCAGATTCATACCTAGGACTGAATATAAGATTTATTGCTTCGTTTTTATCAATATTCATTGCCTCAATCTCCAGGCTTGTAAGTTCGTCAGATAATTCTCCGGCCTGATTGAGCAAGCTTAGTTCATATTCCGTAAAATTTGCCATTTTAATCAATTCATTCAAGGAGATAAGCTCCCCGGGATTTACTTCTCTGTCGTCTGGTCTTGGCATTTCTCCAGACCTTATTTTTATTATGTTAAAATACTCGTCAGCATATTTTTCATCACCTGTAACTACAAATTTTTGTACTGATGAAGTTAAATTACGAGAACTCTCTTTTAATTCATCCGCTAGTGATAAGGATACAAACCGGTTCTGCTGAGTCTCATTTATAGCCTGACCGTATCGGTTTGCGTCAGCCAGTGAAACAAACAGAACCGCAGTTAAAATACCCAGCGCAACACTCAAGTAAATTAGCATTTTTTTAATCGTCATAAATGAAGCACCTTATTTTTGCCTGATTCCTTAGCTGCATACAACGCTTTGTCCGTCTGCTCGATAAAATCTGAAACAATATGGTCTAAAGCTGGCACAGTTGAAGCAACTCCTATGCTTACTGTTACATTTAGCTGTATATCGTTGTTGGTACTTGGTATAATTTTGTTTTTTATGCTTTCACGGATATTCTCCGCAACTGCCATAGCGCCGTTTATTTCGGTATTCGGAAGTATTACCGCAAACTCTTCACCACCCCAGCGGGCAGCAATGTCTGCAGGGCGCATCAGCTTCGAAATAATTACTTGCGCAACGATTTTCAGAACAGCGTCGCCTTGCAGATGCCCGTATGTATCATTAAGTTGTTTAAAATTGTCAATATCTATCAATAAAAGACTTATTGACGTTTTTTCCCTCACCGCACGCCCCCATTCCACAGATATCTGGTTATCAAAGCTGCGCCGGTTGGGAATATTGGTAAGCGTATCTATTAAGCCAAGCATTTCTATTGTGTGCATCTGCTCTACAATGTGTAAGTGCGTTTTTATACGTGCTTTCACAAGAGAATTGTGAAACGGTTTAGTTATAAAATCCACAGCACCTAAAAAAAAACCTTTCTCCTCATCTTGAATGCTATCTAAGCCGGTTATTATAATGACGGGTATATTTCGAGTGGCGTCACATTGTTTTAAAGCAGAAAGCACCTCAAAGCCATCCATATCGGGCATGATGATGTCCAACAATATAAGATCCGGTTTATCATTCATAGCTTTCGCTAATGCCGCCTGTCCGGATTTGGCAACGCATATCGTATAGCTTGAGTTAAGTGCGTCCTTATATTCGAAAATACTTACCAGCGTGCGGGTAGGCTTTAAAATACGGTATAATATCTCCAGATTGTCTCTCTGGTCGTCTACTATTAATATCTTGTATTTGTTGTTAGTCATCTTAACCTCTTTCGCTACGCATTCTCACCTTCTGTAAATATATTGTTTCATGCTAACATAAAGGGAAAAAACTGTAACCAGCATCAGGATGGTATGTTTATGAGATATTTTGTTAAATATACAGTTTAATATCAGCATAAAAGGAAAAACTGTAACCAGTATCAAAATGGTATTGTTTATAAAATATTTTGTGGTAGAATACGACTTAAAATTTTTAAGCAGCGAGGATGATTCCAATGTCTACTAATAACAGCGGCATGATAAAGCGGCATAACTTGATGAAAATGTTCAATGAGATATCTGAGGAACGCATTATTTATATATGCGCACCGTCAGGCTACGGTAAAACGGTTGCCGTGCGGCAATGGCTGGAGACTGTTACACGTACTGTTGCGTTTGTTTCATTTAATGAGTTCGATAACAGCCTTATGCAATTTTGCTCGCAATTCTGTGAAGCGCTTCTGGCTTGCCAGCCTAAGAATGTCAAGCTTAACGAAATTGTTTCACATTCAGCGTTTGAAAGCGTACCGGAAGAATTTGCTATTCGCGCCATTTCGGCTCTTTCTCGAAAAAAGCGGGCGGTTTTTGTAGCAGACGATTTACATTTTATACAGGATGAAAAAATACTGCGGCTTTTGCTTGTTTTTTTTAAAGCGGTTGCCTGAAAATTTTCAAATAGTGCTATTAAGCCGTAATAATTTACCGCCCGGTTTTTCGGATTTATTACTGAAAGGCCATCTGTCACTGATAACCGCAGAGCATCTTAGATTTAACTGTGACGATATAAAACATTTATATAAAAAACGCGGCATTTCCGTTTCATCGGAGAAAGCCGAGGAAATTTACCGTTTTACGCATGGTTGGGCAATAGGAATTAACGCACTCCTGTTGTCTGACGGAAATTCGTTCACTGGTGATTTGTCCGGAGACAATCTTGAGTATCTGGACGATTTTATAAAATTTAACGTATGGGAGAATTGGGACGAACAAACTCGCGAATTCCTGTTGAACACAGCGTCGGCGCGGCAGCTTCCGCCATCTTTATGTAATGTTCTTACCGGTGTTTCAAACAGCGGTGAGATTCTTGAAAAGTTGATGAAGAGCGGAGCTTTTATTACCAGAACAAAAGACGGTGTTTATCATTATCATAGTCTGTTTCAAATATTCCTTAGAGGTATGCTGAAAGAACGCGGCGACGAATATGTATATGCTTTGCTGGAAAAGGAAGGCGATTGGTATTTAGCTAAAAAAGATTTTAACAGCGCGACGGATTGTTATATTCGATGCAAAAATCATGACGGGCTGGCAAAATGCTATGATATGCTGGAGCATGTGGACAGAAACGACTTCGTTACAGAGATGGTGCTGCCGGTTTTTAAAAACCCGGAGATACATATTGCGGCGGAAAAGCATCCTTTTCTGCATTATATGATAGCCTGGCTTGCTCTGGCTGAAGGACGGGCAGGGGATATGGTCAGGCATGTTGACCAGTACTACGCCAGATATCCGGAAATTATTTCCAGAGATCCTTCTCAGGCTTATAATACATATAATATATTTTTCATGCGGATTTTTGACTTTAGAACGCCATTGATCGAATTATTAGGCGCTGTAGCAACGATGCCGGCTGTACCGGCTTCAGAAGGCGGGAAAGGCTCAATACTTATGTATATGCCAATGATTCATCGCAGTATCCGAGATTTTTCAGAGTTTGCCTGCGAAAATACCGAGGCTGTTATTGAACACCTAAGGAATGCTATCGGCTGGTTGTTTGGCGAAGAAATAGGCTTGCTTGCTGAAAGTCTTGCATCTGGGCTGCTATACGACCAGGGACAATTGGATAAGGCATATATACATGCTTTGGCTGCAATCGCCGAGATTAAGATGCACGGAGCGGCGGACGCAAAATTTAGTGCAATGGCGACGCATGTTTGTATTTTAGACGCATTGAACCAACCGGTAGAAGCGGAGCAATTATTGAAGCAAATATCTGCAATGATAGAACATCATAAAGCATATTATCTAAACTATAATTTTCAAGCCTTGATTACCCGCAGGAAATTAAGTGATGGAGATGTAACAGCCGCGCGGGAATGGCTGGCGAAACGTGAATCCGCGATGTATGACGACAGTGGATTACATGGGGTATATGTGACATTTACCACCTGCAGGGCGTATATCACAATTGGAGATTTCGATTCCGCAATAATACTTCTGACAAGAACGCTTACAATGGTGAGTGAATTTAAAAGGACATTGGATATAATGGAATGCCATATACTTCTGTCTATAGCATTATGGAAAAAGAAACGCGGTTTTCAGTCGGAGGCTCTGCTTAATTTGGATAATGCCGTTAATATGGCATATAGCTTCGGATATACTCAAATGTTTATAAACGAAGGCGCAGAGCTTTCAGGTATGCTGCATAGGCTACAAGGCCGTGCGGAACAACTAAGCAGCGAGGTTCCTGTAAGCTTTATAAAGATGCTTTATTTGCGAACCATGGAAAATAATAAAAACGGGCTGACAAGTGGCCAGCCCGAGCAAAAAATAAAATTTACGGATAAACAAATTGCGGTAATGAAATTGCTCTGCGAGGGTAAAAGCTATAGAGAAATTGCTGAAATTATTGGGATAAAGCTACCCACATTAAGGTCGCATATAGCTCTTATCTATAAAAAGCTTGATGTAACCCGAGAAACGGATGCGGTAGCAAAAATAAAAAATCTATCCGTTTTTCTTCCAGATTCCGGGGTTTAAGAGCAAGAGTATCGGGAAAATTTCCAGGCGTCCTGCCAGCATACAGAAGGATAATACAACTTTAGAGAACCCGCTGAATCTGTTAAAACAACCTGATGCGCCTACGGCGCCAAGGCTAAAAGCCAATATTTCCCAATGCGGCTACTACATCCTCCATAGACAATATAACGGAGCCTGTGTCTAATGATAGAATAAGAGCAGCAGAAAAGAGCAGTACAAAATAAGCGAAGAAAAAAACATGTACTCTGGAAACCGTTTCAGAATCTATAGACCTGCCGTTTATCTTTACAGAGTTGACCACACGGGGCCGCGTTATTTTATTAAGCTCCAGCTTGAAGGATTTGAAAAGCACCAGCAGCCTGATTATTTTAAAACCGCCGGCAGTGGAGCCGGCGCAAGCGCCGATAACACCTAATAAAACTAATATAAGCTTGCTTAACGCGGGCCAATCGTTATAATCGACGGTGGTGAAGGCGGTTGTGGATATAAATGATACCGTTTGAAAAATGCCATGCCTGAGCGATTCTGAAAAATTGCCGTACAGTCCGTTGATATTTATAGTTATAACCACTGCGGATGCCAGCGTTATAAGTGTGTAAGCAATAAGTTCTTGGTTTTTTATAATAAGCTTTAATTCTCTTTTTAAAATATAATAATAAAGAGTGAAATTTATTCCGCCAAGAAACATGAATACTATTAACGCAGTTTCCGCAGCAGGGTTATTAAAAGACCTTATATTTTCGTTAGTATTTGAAAAACCGCCTGTTCCGGCGGTGCTAAACGCAAGTGTCACACTGTCGTACATTGAAAGCCCTGTAAGTCTTAGTACAATAATTTGAACGACAGTCATAACTCCATAAATAATGTACATCATTTTTGCGTTTTTTTTGACTTTAGGAGAAAATTTACCAGTGGAAGGCCTGTTGATTCCATACGCAGAATGTTTAACGCGGAGGCGCTTGTAGACGGAAGAAGCGCTAAAACAAGAACAAGCACGCCCATTCCGCCAATCCATATGGTTAAGCTACGCCAAAGCAGCAAGCCTCTTGGTATGCTTTCAATATTTACAATTATAGTTGCGCCTGTTGTTGTAAAACCGGAAACAGACTCAAACAGGCAGTTAATAAAGCTATCGAATAAACCGCTGAAATAATATGGCAAAGCGCCGAATAACGAAACCGAAAACCAAGCCGCCGTTACTATGACAATACCTTCTCTTGCCGTAACTATTAAATCGTTGGCCTCTATCTTTAACAAATAAACAGAGGCGGCGGCTGTTATCGCTATTGACAGTATATGTCCGATAAAGCTTTCTTCGTATATTATCGAAACGGCCAACGGTGCCAGCATAAAAGCGGCTGTTATGCCAAGCGCGGAACCGATCAATCTTAGTATCATTTTATAATTCATGTGTATACCTCCGTCAGCTCGTCTTGTTTTCCTGTATATCAGCGTGCTAACGCGTCATCTATATTACTTATGTTTTTAATCGATGAAATAATAATAACCGAATCCCCGTCGGATATAGTGCTGCTGCCGTTTGGTATTATAATTTTCCCTTTGTGTATGATACAGCCCACAAGCACTCCTTCTTTAAATTTTACATCCTTTAAAGGCTTGTCAATGCATTTACATTTGGAATTAACCGTTAACTCCATTGCTTCCGCCAAATCATCGCTCGTCAGCTTATAAAATGTACGTATATTACTTCCGCGTGTTTTTTTCAAGCTGCGTACATAGCCCGTAATAATATTTGCGGTAAGGCTATGTGGGCTTACTACACTTTCCAGCCCAAGTTTTTTATTATATTATGATTTACCTTATTTATTTTAACAATGACCTTCTGAACACCCAATTGCTTTGCGTGCAGCCCCACTATTGCGTTTTCCTCGTCAGTATTTGTCAGGCATACCACAGAATCAGAGTTTTGTATGTTTTCCTTTCTTAAAAGATCCTCGTCGGTTCCGTCAGCTCTTATAATAGTGCAGTTCTGCGTGTTTTCATTAAGCTCAAGACATTTTTCCTTGTTTATTTCAATGACTTTTACCAAATAGTTAAGTTTTTCAAGCAGATTTACCAGATAGATAGTTATTTTTCCGCCGCCTATTATTAATATGTCTCTTACCTTGTGTGCCTGCTTTTTTGCATCCTTAAAAAAATTGTAAACATCCGACGGCTTACCAAGCACTTTTACTATGTCGTCCGTTCTCAGTATTAAGTCACCGAATGGGATAATAACACCGTCTCCGCGCTCAATTAATCCAAATAGTATTGGCAGCTTTATCTTTGCGCTTATTTCTTTGATGCTTTTGTCGGCAAAAAAATCGCCTTTAGTAACACGAAAAGATACAAGCTCTACCTCTCCGCCAAAAAAAGTATTAATTTCGTTGGCTGTAGGGAATCTTAATAGCCTAAATATTTCCATCGCCGCCAGCTGTTCCGGGTTAATTATCATATCTATGCCTAAATCGTTTCTAAACTGTGCAAGCTCAAGAGCGTATTCCGGGTCTCTTATTCTTGCTACTGCATGCTTCGCACCTAGTTTTTTTGCCGTAAGGCAGCATAGTATGTTTGTTTCGTCGCCGCTTGTTACGCATATTACTAAACCGGCGGTATCCGCTCCCGCTTCAAGTAAAACGCTCACGCTTAATCCGTTGCCTTTTACGCACATTACATCTATATCAACAACAGTCTCATCCAGTCTGTCTGCGTCCTTATCAATAAGAGTAACGTCATTGTCTTCCTCGCTCAAGTGCTTGGCCAGCGTATATCCGACCTTCCCGCAGCCTATTATTAATATTTTCATACGTGGCACCTCAAAAACAGCTGTCTTATTTTCGTAGTTTATTTAATTCAATCATTAATTTTTCGTTTAAAACTTTTATGTATGTTCCCTTCATTCCAAGTGAGCGGGATTCAATAACTCCGGCACTCTCAAGCTTCCTTACAGCGTTAACGATTACAGAGCGGGTTATCCCGTGTTTTTCCGCTATCCTGCTTGCAACAAGGAATCCCTCGCTGGATTTTAGCTCGTTAAAAATATGCAGAACAGCTTCAAGCTCTGAAAAAGATAAGATATCTACGGCCGATTTCGCCATATCACTGCGCCTTGTTTCCTCAGCTTCCGCTTCCGACTTTGCACCGCGCATTATTATGGATGCGGCAACGCAGCAGAAAGCGACTCCGGCAATTTCCTCATCATTAAAATTGTTTTTTTTATGCATTACTAAAGCGGCGGATTTTTCACCGCTGACGGATATGGGTAATACCAAGCAATTGAAATCGCCCACATTTATGTATGTCCATATTTCCGCAATATTATTAAGCCGGTCGTTTAACCGGCTTTCAATAAATCCATCATTTTTAAAACCATTTGTAACTGTATTGGTTAAAAAGCCGGTAACAGCTTTCGATACTAATATTTTGCCGGTTTTATCAACTAATAAAACATCGCAGCCGAGGAATTCGGAAAGCTCTGCGCATATTCCGTCTAAACTGCATGTACAGGCGCTTTGGGCAATGACGTTTAGGTTATGTGCCAGCTTTAATAAATTAACAGACATAGCTTAATCCGTCTCCTGTTCTTCTTTTGTATAACCGCAACTGTTATTGGAACATATTATTCTGGTTTTTTTCGTTCCTTTTTCTATTAAATAACCTTCACATTCGGGGCATTTCTCTCCCGTCGGCTTGTTCCATGATATGAATTCGCATTCCGGATTACTTTCGCACCCGAAATATCTCCGGCCTTTTTTAGTTTTTTTAATTAGCACTTTTCCGTTGCAAATGGGGCATAATGCACCGGAATCTTCGTAAAATGGCTTAGCGTTTTTACATTCCGGAAACCCTGGACATGCTAAGAATTTTCCGAAACGTCCGAATTTTATGACCATATTTTTGCCGCAGTTTTCACAAAGTATATCGGTTTTTTCATCTTCAATGTCTATATGGCTTATTTTTTCCTCGGCAATTTTTAGTTTGTTCTCAAATGGAGGGTAAAAGCTCCTTAGTAATTCCTTCCATTCCAGCTCCCCATCCTCAACCTTGTCCAGGCTTTCCTCCATTTTTGCAGTAAAATCAATGTCCACAATATCTTGAAAGTTGTTTATCATTATATCGTTGACAATCTCTCCCAGCTCGGTAGGATAGAAAATTTTGTTTTCCTTTATTACATATCGTTTTTGCGTTAAATTGGTTATTGTTGACGCGTATGTGCTGGGTCTGCCTATCCCAAGCTCCTCCATCGCTTTTACAAGCATTGCTTCAGAATATCTGGGGGTGGCTGAGTGAAATGCTGCAGTGCGGAAATATCCTCTTTCTCCAAAACTGTGCCATCTGTAAGCTCCGGCATTTTTTCATCTTCGTAACCGTCTTCATTTTTATTATATACTTTTAAATATCCGTCGAATTTCAACAGACTGCCGCTTGCTCTGAAAATCATCTTTCCCGCGTTTATTTTAATGGATTGGGTATCATACAGCGCGGGGTTCATATGACTTGCCATAAACCTTTCCCATATGAGCTTATACAGCCGGTATTGATCCTTTGTAAGGGATTCTTTAACATTCTCCGGCGTTTTATCCACATAAGCCGGACGTATTGCCTCATGGGCGTCCTGCATACGGGTGCCTGCTTTATACTCCGGTTTTTGCGGGTTAACATATTCCTGTCCGAAATTTTCAGTTAAAAATATTTTAGCCGCCTCGTAAGCTTCGTCAGATACGCGCGTAGAATCGGTTCTTATATATGTTACAAGCCCTGTTGTTCCCTCGCCCTTAATATCCACGCCCTCATATAGCTGTTGTGCCAGCGACATTGTTTTGCCGGTGGTAAACCCGAACAGCTTGGAAGCTTCCTGCTGTAATGTGCTAGTTTTAAACGGAGGCGACGGCTTTTTTACCCGGGAGCTTTTTTTAACCTCTGCGACCTTAAACTCAGATTTTTTCAGCCTGTCTAATATCTCGTCAGCCTGATCCTTCCCGTGTATTTCAATTTTACCGTTTTCATCACCATGAAACCTTGCGGTGAATTTCTCCTTTCCTTTTGCAAGCTGAGCCTCAATAGTCCAGTATTCCTCGGATATGAAGTTTTCTACCTCAGCTTCTCTGTCGCATATCATTTTAAGCGTCGCGGACTGTACTCTCCCCGCGCTGAGTCCCTTTTTTACTTTTTTCCATAAAAGCGGGCTTAATTTATATCCCACTATCCTATCCAAGCCCCGTCTTGCCTGCTGGGCGTCCACAAGGTTCATATCTATATCCCTTGCTTCTTTTATAGACTTTTTTACAGCGTTTTTCGTTATTTCGTTAAACGTTATCCTAGAGGATTTGCTTTTATCCAGCTTCAGCGCGTTCATCAAATGCCAGCTTATTGCCTCGCCCTCTCTGTCAGGGTCAGTTGCCAGATATATTTTGTCGGCATTTTTAACTTCCTTTCGCAGCTTTGCTAAAATTTCTCCTTTTCCTCTTATTGTTATATAACGCGGTTCAAAATCGTTCTCAACATCTATTCCTATCTCGCTTTTGGGTAAATCTCTAACATGCCCAACGGATGCCTCTATCTTATACGAGCTTCCTAAAAATTTTTTCAATGTTTTAGCTTTAGCAGGCGATTCTACTATCACTAGGTTTTTTGCCATACATTACCTCCGAATATATCCCTGTCCCGGCAGTTTTTGCACCAAGCCTTTTATTTCCAGCAACGTAAGTATATAGTTTACAGTATGCGCCTGTGAATTAAGTTTTATTACTATTTCATCTACCGTCACCGGCTCAGGGCCGGTTACATCATATACCAATTTTTCCTCGTCAGCAAGCACCGGTGTATTATTCACACCCTCAGAATCTGCGTTATCTCCGTTCGTATTCAAACTCAGCGCGTGAAGCACATCCTCGTATCCCGTTACTAAAGCGGCACCTTCCCTAATAAGTTTGTTAGTGCCGCTGCTTTGCTTGCTTGTTATATTGCCCGGCACCACCATTACTTCTCTGCCTTGGTCAAGAGCTTGCTCCACGGTTATTAGTGTTCCGCTTTTATCCGCCGCCTCAACAACTATTATACCTTCACAGAGTCCGCTTATTATCCGGTTGCGCATAGGGAAATACCCTGGCATAGGAGATGTAGCGGGTGGATATTCAGATATTACACAGCCATTTTGAATTATTCTCTCTCTCAGCGCTTGGTTTTCCGGCGGATAACAAATATCCACTCCGCAGCCCATTACAGCCACTGTTTGACCTCCGCCTTCAAGCGCACCCCTGTGTGCCATGGAATCTATTCCTCTTGCCATTCCGCTAATTATTGCCAGACCTCTCGCCGCCAAATCCTTCGATAAAGATTTAGCCACTGTCATACCATAATTCGTACAACGCCTGGCACCGATAACCCCGACCTTCGTCAGTCTGTCGTCCGGCATTCTTCCTATTATATACAAGCCTATCGGCGGATCGTATATTTCCTTCAAAATACTGGGATATTCTGTATTATTAATAGATATGAAACGGATGTTTTTTGCAGCCATATCTTTTTCAGTCTTAATAAGCATTCGCAAATCTCTGCTGGATAATATTTTATCAATATTATGCCTCGTCAGGCCTTGAACATTTGTTAAATCATCGTATCCCGCTTTAAAAACCGCTTCACCACTTCCGAAATGCTCTAGCAGCGTAATTCTTTTTTTTTGGAACCTATTGTCTCTATTCCGGACAACCACATGATATACAGGTCGTCATTCACAGCGTCACCCTCTTATTCAGGCTATGGCTTACAGCGTACAGCCAGCAATAAAATATATAGCAAAATATTCTTATATATTCAAGCACCAATTTCATGGTTGTACATATCATAAAGTATGAGAGGCACAAAATAACTTTGGCAGAATAAGGAAAAGATTTTATTTGAAAGGAGATAGCTTCATGGGAGCATTTGAATTAAGCCACGACAGCGCAGAAGAGACATTGGTTACGGCTGACAAAAGAAAAGTTAGGGAAGAATGCATAATCTCTTTGAAGGTATACGACAGCTGCCGTCAACAAGAATGCGATAACATACTACGTGTTAGCCAAAAAAATAAAAAACCAATTCATTTCTATTCGTGTTAATTGCAATTCGACTAATAACATCTTTTGCAAAAGAATTTTTTGTTTTGTTATCATAATCAGCATTTAAAATTAAAATTAAATTTTCAATTTTTGCCTCTATTGATTTTTCTATATATTGCTTAGCGTTTTGCGCTTCAATAGAATTTTTTAATATATTGATTTCTGAAATTATTTTTGCTTTATTTTCTCCGTATTCTTCGACAGTATCTATACCTTGCAAGTATGCTTGTTTGGCTCTTTCAAGAGCTTTTTCAAGCTGTGCGATACGCTCAGTGATAGTTTGGCCATTTGTTTCTAGGTTATTATCGAATCGAGTTTCTACTATATAATTACTACTATCTATAGGTGTTTCCATTAAGACTTTCTTAACCAATGCTTCCATATCAGATACTTTAACAGAATGATTGTTTGTACATGAGGCATTGCCATATTTACCGCATCTAAAACGATCTGCACGGCCATTGTAACCTTTTAGTAAAACATATGTAGTTCCACATACCGGGCAACGCATAATTCCAGTCAACCAGTGAGCGCATACGGCAGAGTCTCTTGATTTAGGATGTCTCTTTTTTGCGCTTTCTCTTAACTTTTCCTGAACTTTTTCAAAAGTAGATTCATCTATGATTGCTTCATGATCCGCTTTCATAAAATAATTTTCGTTATCACATGTCCAAGAGAAATATCCTTTATACATTGGATTGGATAATATTCTAAAAATTCCGCGCCGGTCAAAAGCACTGCCGCGTTTTGCTTTATATCCCTTCCTGTTTAATTCTTTTGAAATAGCGAACATAGAATTACCATTAATATATTCATCAAATATCCAACGCACAATAGCGCTTTCATTTTCATCAATTACCAACGGCTTATTACTTTCAATTCTTTTATAGCCAAGAGCTGCACATGATATATACTTTCCTCTTGATACTTTTTCTTTCATCCCACGTTTTACATTTTCCGAGAGTTCAATGGAATACCTTTCATCCATAACAGCGTATAAAGCATTCATTAATATATCTGTCTTATAGTCTACTGATGGCTGAGTGATACTTATTACATCTACACCATCCCGTTTGAGCATATTGCGATATACAATACTCTCTTCATGGTTACGTGCAAAGCGGCTTGTATTATATATTAGTATGGCTTCAAATCTATTCCGCTTAGCGTCGGCAAGCATTTTTTTGAAGGCTGGGCGCTTATCTGCCACACGCCCTGAAATACCCTCGTCTGAGTATATTTCAGATATTGTGAAGTCATTTTTGTTTGCGTAATCCTTTATTAATTTTATTTGACTATCCGGACTATATTCTACTTGATGCTCCGTTGAGACACGAATGTAGGCTACGGCTATTTTCATTTTATCACCTATTTTTTTATGATAAACATATTTAGAATATGCAATTAACATACTGCAATTAACATATTAATTGAACTGCTTGTAATAACTTGTATAATAATGGCAAGTGCGCACTTAATATAGAATATTAGGAGTGTTTTTATGAAAGGCAAAACAGTAAAAAAGATTACTGCTTTGGAAAGTGCGCCAAAGATGACAATACTATATGAAGCTTTAAAAGAGTCGGGAGTATTACAAAGAGTTGAAAACAAAAAATTATTTTATGATATTTTGTTTGAGACCTTTTATCAAGACTTCAATTGTTCTGACTATGAAAAGAAGATCTTCATCAGAGATTTCAATTTTGTTTTTAATGATGCCGAAATCAAGCAACCCTTGACGTAACCATTCCAAAGAATCTGTTTCCGGAGCAGGTTCTTTTTTTGGTTCGGAGTCTAGTTTGTTTTTTCTGTAAATCTTTTCAAGTGCTTCAGAATAATTTATATCGTATATTTCACATAATTTCATAAAAGTATCAATGTCTGGTTCGGTTCTTCCTTTTTCCCAATTGCTTAGAGTGTTGTTTTTTACACCTAATGCTTCCGCAACATCTATTTGCCTTAAATTTTTCTCATTTCTGGCGTTTTTCAACAATCGCACAAGTTCGCTATTCAAAATAATCACCTCCATGCAAATATATAGACGGCTGAAAATGTTTCACATGGCAGAGTGTATTCTGTGAACGTTTCAACGCAGAATACGCGACAGACATGTGATTACTTTTTCACCGTCTATATATAGACGGCTGAAAATGTTTCACATGGCAGAGTGTATTCTGCGAACGTTTCAACGCAGAATACGCGACAGACATGTGATTACTTTTTCACCGTCTATATATAGACGGCTGAAAATGTTTCACATGGCAGAGTGTATTCTGCGAACGTTTCAACGCAGAATACGCGACAGACATGTGATTACTTTTTCACTGTCTATATATAGACGGCTGAAAATGTTTCACATGGCAGAGTGTATTCTGCGAACGTTTCAACGCAGAATACGCGACAGACATGTGATTACTTTTTCACCGTCTATATAATATAACTTATATTTTATATTTTGTAAATAAAAATTTCACATTTTGTGAATTTAATGCTTGACATTATTATTTTTGCGAATTATAATAACGTTAAATTCAAGAAATGCGAAATAAAAGGAGGTGCTAAAATGTTTAGCTATGAGGAATTACATAAATACGTAGAAACGACAGGATTGAAGCAAAATTTTATTGCTGAAAAGGCTGGCATATCAGATAGGACTTTAAGTTATATTCTAAACGGAAAAAGAAAATGTAGCGTTGATGAATATGCGAAAATTTGTGTGGTTCTTGAAGTTCCCTTTGAAAGATTTTTAATTCCACAATTACAATCAACTGGTACATAAAAACTTCTATTCGGGCAATGAAAGGAGCCACCGCCATGAATAAAAAAACTCCCGAAAGGGAGCAGGAAATAATTCGCAAAGTAGATGTATTGTCTATAGCACTTATTAAACTAAAAAGAGAAATTGAGCAGGAACCGTTTTCAGCAGAGAGAGTAGCATTTCTTATTGAGGTAATAAAAATTTTATCTTAGTTCTCTTGTACAACTTTAAGTATCTTTATGTAAGCTTCACAAATCATATCCACAGCGGTTTATGTGTCTGGAAATTCATCTCGAATGAGAAAACCATGTTCAATAGCTTTTAATAGAATTTCCTTTGCTATTTCATCATTTTTCATAACATACCTATCCTTTCATCAATTATTTATTTCCGGTTTATCCGACCGCCCGACAAGGTAGTCTATGGATACGTTGAAGTAGTCGGCTAGGATACAAATGCGTTCCAGAGAGGTTGTTGTTTTGCCATTTTCGATGTCGCTTATTTGAGTCCTCGTCACCCCTAATAAATCAGCAAGAGTATTTTGGGTGATTTTATTAGACAAACGCAAAGCCTTAATACGTTCAGAAAATACATCTTTGGAAAACATAAAAACCCCCTTGACAAAGTAGATTCAATCTACTAACCCAAGAGAAAGGAGTATAAGTGAAAACATTGCATATACGCCAAGAACGCATTGGGCGAAAGTGGACGCAAGAATATGTTGCACAACAAATAGGGCTAACCAGAACAGCCGTCCATGACTTGGAAACAGGTAAACAACTGCCCTCATACAAAGTTCTCTGTAAACTTGAAGACCTATTCCAACAAACCCATCGTCAGCTATTCTCAGTAGCCGATGACGAAAAAATTCTCCAATAAATACTAACTCAATACCATATGAGTGTCAACAAGGAGATGCAAACAGTGTCGAAAAAAGCAACATATAGATTTAATGAGAAACATGATAAATGGCTGGAAGAACAAGCGAAGATAAAAGACTGTAGCAAAAATGATGTGTTAAGAGAATTGATAAACAAGGCAATGGATAAATCCACAGCCTAGAAAGGAGGTAGCCATGAATAAAAAAACTCCCGAGAGGGAGTAATGATTGATTTATAAAAAAATATTCGGTATAACATCA
This sequence comes from Holotrichia oblita, assembly GCA_023690525.1. Lineage (NCBI taxonomy): Eukaryota > Metazoa > Arthropoda > Insecta > Coleoptera > Scarabaeidae > Holotrichia > Holotrichia oblita. Next base: position 22,361 of record JALQSN010000399.1, on the reverse strand, counting down.
TGTTCAAAATCAATAAGAATTGGGTCAGATATTGATGGAAGAGTATTTGATTGGTATTTTTTTAAAAAACCAAAAACAATATAACCAGTTACACTGTCAGTTTCTAAGTCACGAAAGATGTTAATACCATTAATGACTTCCGCACCATATGATTGACTGTTATCAGCTATGTTTAAATACAAAACATCATACTGTTTGTCATAATTTAGTTTTAACATACTTAATCACCTCTGGAACAATGTTACCCGATATATCCGGCTGGAACCAAGCAGAGATAACTTCTGAATCGTTTTCTGGATTGGTAGCGACAATTACTTTTGTATATTTAAATTTATCATTAGTATTGCCAGAATGCGCAAAATATACATCAGTATTATCAAATTCATTGCTTGGATATATGGCAACTGGGTTTGATACTGCGTTGGCTACAACATGCTCTTTATTTTTCATAATAGGATGATGAGTTATTATGTGGTTTTCCCATCTGTATTGTGAACAAGAGACAGTATACTCCAGAGGACTTGTAACTGTAAAGATTTTACCCATGGTTTTCTCCAACCTATATATTATTGGTGGTTGCTATTTTTTTTGTTCTGTAATTTGCATAAGAAGATTTCCAATGGTGTTGTATAACGCTCTTAAATTATATTCAGTCATAACAACTTTTGATACTTCATGATGTTCGGTGTCAACAGGTTCAAATTTGTCATTAAGTATTGGTTCTGCACTAAAAAATGATATGATTGCTTCTTGTGCAATTGAGTCCATCGTTATATTGAAACGATTTATGTACGCTGACTTTGCCATAATATCATCCTTTCATTATTTGTTAATCTCCGGTTTATCCGACCGCCCCACAAGGTAGTCTATTGATACGTTGAAATAGTCGGCTAGTTCAACTAATTTATCTGCCGTAGGAATTGTTTTAGATGTAGTCCACTGATGTACGGACTGCTTGCTTATATTGAGCTTATTAGCGATATCAACCATAGTTGTGTTATTTGTGTCTCTAAGATGCTTAAAACGTTCAGAAAAAATATTTCTATCAATTATTAGAATCACCTCTTGACAGTCAAGGTGTGCCTGACTATAATTAGCTGTAGTCAAGTGATGCCTGACTAATTAATAGAGAAAGGAGCGATAATGAATCAATTGAACATAAGGCTAGAACGAATCGAAAGAGGTTGGAAACAGAATTATGTTGGTGAACAAATAGGGATATCCAAACAATCTGTCCATGACATAGAAACCGGTAAAATAAAACCCTCTTTTGATGTTCTTATAGAGTTATTAAAACTATTTGAAAAACCGTGTTACAAGGAAATCGAACAGCTATTCTCAGTAGCCGATGACGAAAAAATTCTCCAATAAATACTAACTCAATGCCATATGAGTGTCAACAAGGAGATGCAAACTGTGTCGAAAAAAGCAACATATAGATTTAATGATAAACATGATAAATGGCTGGAAGAACAGGCGAAGATGAAAGGTTGTAGTAAAAACGATGTGATAAGAGAATTGATAAACAAGGAAATGGATAAATCCACAGCTTAGAAAGGCACCATGCCATAAACCAAGTTTCAATTTAATTTTTATTGCTTCTATAATCTTTAGCGCTTAAAACAAATGCACAATAACCTTTTCTTAAATATAAGTTGCACTCATTTGTGAAATTAACTCGTTTTTCAGGTGTACTCATACGAGCATATCAAATAACATTCATTATTACGTATGGGACAATTTCCAAAATTCATATATTAATTACATATTTAATAGAGGTGGTGTTTTATGGCAAAACCAGCAAAAAAAATCCACTAGAAACTTTTAAGGTCAGATATTGCTTTGAGGATGGAAAAGATGGAATACCCATAGATTTCAATAATCCTGAACATGTCAAAAGATTAAACGATTGGCATATAAGGGTTTTTGAGCGTCATGGTTATAAATATGTGGGTAAAAGCAATACTGCAGCAAAATCTACATAAAAGCCGAAACATGGCTTTTTATATGGGACAAGCCTGACAAGCATTATCTAAGGAAGTGAAAAGAAAGGATGCAAATGTGAATGAAACCACCACAAATAATAATGATTGCAATGCTTTTACTCAACTTACCAATAACTATTTACTTACATGGCAAACCAAAGAAAGGTAATTACAGCATGTGGCCTGATTTGGTAGATACAGCATTTATCGTGTGGTTATTAGTATGGGGCGGTTTTTTTGCTGATATATGTCATGAGGCAGGGGAGGAAGGGAGGAATTCAAAATAACCATATTAGCTGAAAGTTTGCCAGGCTTACTGTTATGCCTTGCGGCTACAATTTACGGAGCCACAGAATATTTTAAATATCGTAAGAAGCGTAAAGAAGCAAATCAAATAACGAAACATCTTAAAGTGCCAAGCACGCAACAAAATGAACTGAGATTCAAGCTTTGGTATGAAAAATAAAAAAAGCCGCAAGAAAATGCGGCAGAAGTAAATAGTGTATTCAAATTATACATTCATACTGGGAGAAAATCAACATGGGAATTTTATACATAATTATTAAATGAGCCTTATTAGATTTTACATAATTCATCGGAAATGTAAAATCTATACCCAAAAGTATTTATCAGTCAAAATCACCTGCAAAGACCGTAAGTACAACTAAAACAAGTATCGAAACAGATTTAACATAATATTAGATATGTTAAATGTTTTAGGTTTAAAACATGAAACAAATTTTTTCCATAGCGTAAGCGTACCGAAGGGGCTTGGAAAAAATCTTATGTATCTTTGATCCCTTTTTTATTATAAATGTCGGAGGTGAGGAAAAACATGAAAGCAATTGAATATTTGGATCAATTCCGTGCGGATAAAGCAAGCCAGTACAGTGAATTAACGATCAAATCTTATGTATCGGATTTGAACCAGTTTTTTATCCGAGTTTATTGGTAAGGACTTAGAAGATATTAAACGGGATGATATTAATAATTATGTTGCTCATGTTTTGTCTTGCATCAATAAAATAACCGGCAAGCCGTACCGTCCGCAAACAGTTAATATTAAAGGAAAAGGCGGATAGCCTTGCTGCAGTACATAGATTGGATAAATGCCAATACGGATATAAAAATATTTATGGAAATTAAGCTATTGGAGATACAGCGTCAAGACTATCTAATCCGAGGATCTATTATCTGTTGCTGAGTTTGACCGCATCATAAATTCCACGATGGAGGATTCCATAAACGGCACACAAGCACGGGCGTTGTTATATAAAAACAACAGCATTGTATTATACAGGAATGCGGATTAGTGAATTGTTGCAAATGAAAGTATCTGATGTTGAAAAACTAGATATATGGATTAAAGGAAAAGGCGGTAAGTACAGAGAAATTCCGATTGCTCAAAAGCTTAAACCTACACTTCAAGATTATATAAACGCAAAAGAATTAAAAATGGATTCATTTGTATTTATGAATCTTATTGGCGGCGGTGTTATGAGCAGACAATCGGCTCACAGGATTAAAAAAAATGTACGCCGGAAAGGCAAGGATTAAGCTAAAAAGAGCGCATTTACATAATTTAAGGCACTTATTTTGCATAACCATGCTGCAAAAAGGCGCAACACTGGAAGAGGTTGCCGACCTGGCCGGACACAGCAATATAAATACGACGAGGATTTATGTCAGGAAAATGAAAGGCGAATTGAGAAAGCATGGAAAACAGGTTGAAAATTGTAAATTAATTATGAATTTTAAAAGGTTGTGAAATAATGGCAAACCCTCAAAAAGGAAAACGGATATACCGCGATAGCAAATGAATTATTGAAAAAGGTTTATCAAGGTTCTTTTAATGGTACGCAAATGAAAATAATTTTTTTGTTTTTCGTTATACATATGGATTTAACAGAAAAAGCCATGAAATATCATTATCATTTATACATGAAAAGCTTGGAGGAGACAAACGAACGCTTCAACGGCATTTACAAAAGCTAATTAATGAAAATGTAATACAGGTTGTTTCAGATGCTACATTTAACTCATCAAGGATATTAACCATAAATAAAGATTATGACAATTGGGAGACGTTATTTTACCCAACAGACGGTTGCAGAACCAACAGACGGGCAAACACCCTCCACTACAGATGGGCAAATGCCCTTACTACAGATGGGCAAACGCCCACCCATATAAAACAATATATAAAACAAAACTTAAATAAAACTCTTTCGTCCGAACAGCCGTTGGCTGCTGCGGACGGAGACACTGGTTATTCTGAGAATAATTCAAAAACAAAAACAAAGCGGAAATATAGCCATGACAGTCCGTATTACAAATCATCTAAATGGCTTGCTGATAAAATAGAATCGCGGATTCCGGGCTACAAAAAGCATTCCGAATCACAGTTGCAAACGTGGGCTGATTCCGTTCGGCTTTTGTTTGATGTTGATAAGCGGGATAAAACATTGGCAAATAAGCTTTTAGTATTTTCTCAGGAGGATGATTTTTGGCGGAATAATATACTGTCAATGCCTACGTTTCGAAGCAAGTTTGACAAATTGCTTGTTAGATATCAAATGTTGAGCGACAAACAGGCTCAGACCCAAAGCAGAGCGTCGCCATTTGACACCGGATATATTGACCTGGCCGATATAGCAAGGAGGATGAAACATGAGTACGGCAAAAATACCGCCAAACGATTTAGAGGCTGAGCAATCTGTTCTGTCAGCTATGTTGTATGATCCTGAAGCTGTTGGCATAGTTGCTGATATTTTAAAGCCGGAGGATTTCTACAGGCCTGATAATGCTGCGATTTATAACGCTATGATTATACTTCACGGCGGGAAAATACCTGTAGATGTCGTAATGCTGAAAAATGAGCTGACAAAGCAGGAATTGTTTGAAAAAGTCGGGGGATCAAGCTATATAACTGAATTATTGTACGGCTACAGCACTTCGGCTAATGTAAAGTATCACGCACTGGAAGTTAAGCGGCACTCTGAATCACGGCAAATACTGAAGTCTTTAACTGATTTGATTCAAAAACCTGAATCCGTATCGGTTAGGGATTTAAAAAATGTCTTGGTTACAGCAGAGGGCAACCAGTACATAAAATCATACTCAGAAAAATCAATGCAGGGTATTGATGCGTTTAAGCAAAACATACGCATTAAAAAACACAGAGCATTAACAGGTTTTAAGGTATTAGATACTATAACGGGTGGGTTCAGGATTCCAAGTGTTGTAATGATAGGAGCATACCCGAGCGTTGGTAAAACTGCATTTGCATTAAATATCGCTGCGAATCAGGAAAATCCGGTTGTATTCTTCAGCCTGGAAATGTCCGGAGAAATGATTTATGAGCGTTTAGCTGCAGCGAAATTGAAAATTGATTATAACTTGTTTACCAGCCAGCAGCTTACGGAAAACCATTTTAGCGACATTGAAACATTCTCTGATGATTTGAAAAAAGGCAGTTTCATGTTTTTGATGATGTTTATTTTATCGAACAGCAAACAACAATAATTGCAAATATCAAACCGCGCCTGGTGGTTGTTGACTATATTCAGAAAGTGAAAACACACAGAAAAACAGACATCCGGCGTAATGAGATAGATTACATATCAGGAATGTATAAACAAATTGCTAAAAATAATAATTGCGTAATTGTTATTCTGTCACAGCTTTCACGCGACAGAGACAAAGCAAAACCGACAATGTCAAACTTGAAGGAATCCGGTTCGCTGGAGGCTGACGGTGACTACATTGGAATATTGCACAGACCTTATGTAATGCAAAAAGATAAACCGCAGGATGTGCGTCCGGAAGATGGATATATATTAATTGATAAAAATAAGTTCGGGAACACCGGACAGATTAATTTATATTTTAATGGCAGGTATCAGCAGTTTTATGAGGTGGATAAGCAAAAACCGGTAGATAGTGATAAGCCGGCAAAAAATAACGATTTTACCCAATGCAGCATGTTTGGCAAACCTGAGCCGGTAGAAGACGATGAGCTTCCGTTTGAGTGAGGGCGCATCAATGAAAAAATATCAGTTATACGAACAAGAGAAGCGAAAGATACAGGAATTGAAATTGCCGCCGGATGAATATGAGATTGAGATAAAAAAATTAATAAAACGACTGGGTATTTGAGGTGGAAAACGTGTCAAACATGTCTGATTATAAAAAATCTTTTCGGGAACTTTACAGTTTTATGGAAAAATATTTAAACGCAAAAACAGACGACGATTTTGTCAATATGGCACACGACAAAGCAATATTTAAAACAGAGTTTGAAATTGAATTATCCAATGCCGTAGTTAACGAAATCGAACGCCGTACCGCCAGAAATACATAAACAGGAGGCTCCACATGACCGAAACCAAGCAACAAATCCTAACCCTATTCAGGGGGGGGTATAGCATAAACACCTTGTCGAAAATGACGTTCAAGGGCGTGGATGCGAAGGATACGAGGAGTTTGTTCAGTCAGTGATTTATGAGGAATATATGAAAAATACACGGCGGATTAGCTGACCGCTGGTGATATAGGGATTGCGCAATCCTCCAATAGGAGGAAAAATAAAAATGAAATCATTTCTAAAATACCCCGGCGCTAAATGGGCAATAGCTGATTGGATAATCAGTTTTTTACCAAAACATCATAGTTACATAGAACCGTTCTTTGGTTCCGGAGCTGTGTTATTCAAGAAACCGCCGTCAAATATCGAAACGGTGAACGACATGGACGACGAGGTTGTAAATTTATTTGAATGTATTCGGCGTGACCCGGAGAGACTTGGACGAGAAATATATTTAACACCGTATTCTCGTCAGGTATACGAAAATGCGTATAACCCGGTACCGCCAACAGATAGCTTCATGAGGGCGAGAAATTTCATTATCCGGTGCAACATGGGTCACGGCTTCAGGGTAAACGGTGAGAAAGTTGGATGGAAAAACGATGTACAAGGGCGTGAACGTGCCTATGCATTGAAGTATTGGAACAATCTACCGGAACAGTTAATTGCAGTGGCTGAAAGGTTAAAGCAAGTTCAGATTGAACACCGGCCGGCAGTTGATTTGATAAAACGATTCAATTATCCGAACGTGTTGATATACGCAGACCCGCCGTATTTGTTGAATACCCGGCATGGAAAGCAGTACCGGCATGAAATGGATACAGATGACCATATGGAATTACTTGACGCATTAAAGAACCATACAGGGCATGTGATTTTATCCGGTTATGAATCAGATTTGTATAATAATATGCTTCCGGGTTGGCATAAAGAATACAAAACATCGTATACACAGACGATGACACGGAAGACAGAGGTTTTATGGATGAATTTTGAACCTGCAGGACAGGTAACACTTAAAATATAGAGAACGTAAAAACGGCGGATTCATGAACCGCTGATAAAGGGAATAGGCCTATTCCTCTCAGAATGATGGGAGGAAAAGAAATGAAATTAACACATTTATCACTGTTTTCTGGCATAGGTGGAATTGATTTAGCCGCCGAGAAAGCCGGATTTATCACAGTAGGACAATGTGAATTTGCCGATTACCCGACAAAAGTTTTAGAAAAGCACTGGCCGGATGTGCCAAGGTGGAGGGATATACGAGATGTCACAGCAGACAGCTTCAGAGAACGAACAGGATTACGAACAGTTGACATTATCTCAGGAGGTTTTCCATGCCAACCTCACAGCGTTAATGGAAAACGTAACGCATCTAATGATGAACGTGATCTCTGGCCGGAATTGCGGAGTGTCATTGGCGAAATTAAACCAAATGGTTCTTGGGTGAAAATGTCCGGGGATTACTGTCAAGTGAGGATGGACGGTTCTTTGGAAGAATACTCAATGACCTGGCCTCTTTGGGGTATGTTGTCGGATGGTGTTGTTACGGAGCTAACAAGGTTGGTGCCGTTCATCAAAGAGAGCGGGTTTTCATTATTTCCTACGCCAATGGCAAGCGATGGAATGGCCTGGGAAAAAAATTGCAAAACGGATGTTCAGAATTCAATACATCGAGCTTGGAAACGTGGAGGAACAATTCGCTCAGTTTATTACCTGATGTGGATGGGTTTTTCACCAATCCAGTCAGCGGAGTACAACGAAATGATGATGGGCTTTCCGAAGGGATGGACAGACTTAAATGCTTAGGCAACGCAGTAGTGCCGGCACAGGTTTATCCAATTTTACGGGCGATGGTGGAGATTGAATCAGATTGGAGTGTTGAAGATGGAGATTGAGACTCAAAAGGCGATAAAATATTTCAAGGATGCAGTTATAGAAACTGATGAAATTATTGTAAATTGCAGTCCGGCTTTTCAAGCGGAGCTTGTTGAGCAGAAGGAACATTTTGCGGTGGCAGTCGCCGCCCTTGAACGGAAGGGGAAAGAACCGTGCGAATGGATTAGCATAAAAGATAGGTTACCGGAACCAGTTACACTATCCCTTGTATGCATAGAGGGAATTGAAAACAGTGTCATGATAGCGCAATTCAACGGTGAAAAATGGTTTCGCAATAATCGCAAAATTATTATTACCCATTGGATGCCATTACCTGTGCCGCCGAAGGAGGGCTGACAATGAACACTAAATACTTATACCGAGGCAAACAAATAAACACCGGCAAATGGTTTTATGGAAAGGGCGGCGAATAACCGCCCATCGGTTCACTTTTTGCTTGTTTTGTCACGACTGGGATTGTCTTTATGAGGCAAATGACGTTTCCTATTTTCTTCTTCATCGAATGTGGACTCGTTTTCTATATCTTTGGGTTTCTCCAAACATATCACTTCCCTTCGAGATTAGTATGGGTAAAAATGAAGGAAATTATGAGAGGTATGATTGAATTTATACGGGTGAGTTCAAAGATAAATCATTATTAAACAAGGGCGTTTGCCTCGTACAGCTTGCGCCCTCTTGGTTACTGAAATTACTGCGTAATTTTAACGAAATTGATTGAAAAATACAAGGGGGCGGCGAGATGACCGATGATGAAACAAGTAAAATCAAGCATGAATTATGGAAATGGGGTAATGCATTTTATTTCTGTCAATGCAGACAGGAGGAAATAAAAAAGCTAAAGCAAATGATTCAAGATGTGCGTCAAATCGGCTCTCCAATAATAACAGGTATGCCGAAAGGGACGGACGTATCAGATGTTACGCAATCAGCTGCCGTAAAAATAGTTGATTCATATGAGGCAACTATCAATAAATTGACAGACGAGATATGCCGGCGCATGGAGCATAAGAACCGATTAGACGACATTGTATCAGGATTACCACATGAACAGCGACAAGTGTTAGAATTGAGATATATCAAGGGGTATGGCTGGAACTACATACACTTGCAGATGCATTTTAGTAGGCGACAGTGTTTTAATGTTCATGACGCTGCAATTGAAAAGATTGCACTCTTTTGCACTAAATTTGATTTATACTTTAAACAGGATGTAGTGTCATAGATTTTACAGGCGATTGCTGAGGCAGTCGCTTTTTTGGTGAACAAATAAGGAGGTATAAACAATGTTGTACACAGTAATAGAAATAAATTTTGGTGATTTTGTTGAGTCTCAAGCTCTTGGTGTTTATAAATCAAAAGATAAGGCGGAAAAAAAGATGCACGAAATAATTGATGGGATTGCGGAAGATGAAGAGGTTTTCAAAGGTGAATCCCGATGTGGCACACCAGATGGTAGGTATGTAATTGAGATCCACGAATGTGAAATTGAATAACAGTAATGATCCTTCGGGATTCTTTTTTATTGCAGGTGCGCTTTATGAGTGAATTAATAAATGACCTAAAACGAATGTCCGTAAGCGCCGTCAACGATGAAATATTGCTTGACCTGATGGAATGCACACATGTATGCAGCGGTCGTATAGTTCTGTTAATCATTACCCGTTTTCAACATGATGTTCGGAACAAAGAAATGACACGCACAGTCGAAGTAAGGATATCAAATACGGACACAAGATATTACAGGATATCTGACCAGATAGATGCGCTTGCGTTACAGGAACATATATTTAGGGATAAGATTTTACAGGGCTTTACCAAAATGACATAAGGTATGGTGACTATATGGACATAAATAAAATACATAACATGGATTGCCATGAAGGTATAAAACGAATACCAGATAAAAGCATCAATCTAATAGTGATAGATCCGCCATATTTTTTAGGGATGACACACAACGGGAAGAAAGGCTGCTTTAATGATTTAGCAATATGTAAACCGTTCTATATTCAACTAGCGCAAGAATTTAAACGCGTGCTTGTTGATGACGGCGAATTTTACATATTTACAGATTGGCGAGGATATGCGTTCTATTACCCTGTATTTGACTCTGTTTTGCCTGTGCGTAATCTGATCGTGTGGGATAAAATTTCAGGTCGTCCCGGATTGTATTACGGGCATTCACACGAATTAATTATTTACGGGTGTATAAAAAATAGCATACCACACAGGGAAAGCAGCATATGGCGGATAAAAAGTTTTTCAGCAGGAGCGAAGGTAACGGACGGAGAGAAGATTCATCCAACACAAAAACCAGTTGAACTTATAAAAAATATAATCCTTAACAGTAGCCATGAGAATGATGTTATCTTGGATTGCTTCATGGATTCAGGTACAACGGCGGTCGCGTGTATTGAAACCGGACGGAATTACATAGGGTTTGAGTTGGATGAGGGGTATTATAGGCTGGCTGCAGAGAGGGTTGAGAAGCATCAAGACTGCTGATGTGGTCGTTTTTTATGGAAAAATCGGAAAAATCGAAAAACAAAGGTACTTCCATAAGAAAAAATAGGGTTGCGGTGCTGGCGAGTCCAATCGTTTTTTAGATAGTGTTACTCAAAACAGGGTAACAGTGTAACACTTGGAGGTGGGTAAAATGAAGCATGAAGTTGACGTTATCGCGATAAAAACGCCTAGTTGTGATGGTGTTATAGAGGTCTCCACAGCGTTACTTGAGGACTACTTTGATGTGTCAAGAAAAACGGTAAATGAATGGGCGAAAAAAGGCTGCGCTAAATTGTCTTATGGTAAATGGGATTTAATCAATGTACTTAAATGGCGAGGCGGCTTACAAGCGATCAACGATGAATCAGAGGAAGACGACAAAGACGTTTATCTACGTAAGGTTAAAGCTGATGCGTTTTTAAAAGAGAAACAGGGACAGATTGCAGAGATCCAATTACAGAAGCTCCGCAATGAAGTTGTTGACATAGACTTTGTCGAGCAGCTCATCGGAGGCGTTATATCAAACACAAAAGGCTTGTTACAGGCGTTGCCGTCAAAGGCTGCGCCTAAATTGCTTGGATTATCAATGTTAAGTGATCTACGAGACGCTCTGATGGATCGGATGGAGGACTTCTGCAAGACTAAAACGCCAAAGGATGTTTCTGCAGTTATCGACGAAGCTTTAGTTGATTTCTGTGAGGCTAAAAGCTTGGTAGAAATCAACGAAGTACTTACTATGCTGATTTATGAGGCATTGGAAGAACTGGCAAGTGTAGATATTGAAATGCTGAAAGGTGATATTGATGAGGCCGCAGATGAAGAATCTATTAACGAAATTAGTGGCACGCTGGAAACCTCCGGAACGGATCAAAGTGTGGGAGTGGGCGGATAAAAACCGCACACTCTCCAGTGAATCAAGCGCAGAGCCGGGACGCTGGCGCAGTGACCGGACACCTTATATGATTCCGATTATGGAGGCATTCACGGATCCGAAGGTAAGCAAGATTTATATTAAAGCGTCCGCACAGGTAGGCAAGTCGGAAGTTCTAAATAACTGCTTCGGCTATGTGGTGGATATTGACCCGCATCCCATCCTTTGGATACATCCAACAGTCGAGGCCGGAGAAGATTATTCAAAACAACGTATAGCCGGTATTATTCGCGACACGCAATGCTTGCGAAATAAAATATCTCCCGAAAAATCAAGAGACAAAAGCAACACTATACTTAAAAAATCCTTTGTCGGCGGTTCATTATCTATTGTTGGCTCAAATGCACCCTCCGGGCTTAGGTCAAAACCTATCCGTTATGTTTTTGGGGATGAATGGGATGCTTGGGCTATGTCAGCAGGGGACGAAGGCGACCCGGCTACCTTAGCTGAACGGCGTACTGATACCTTTTTCAATCGGAAGATTGTCATTGTTTCAACTCCAACCGTTAAAGGCCGGAGCCGTATTGACAAAGCGTTTCTGTCTGGCACACAGGAGGAATGGCAGATACAATGCCCTCATTGCGGCGAGTACCGTTTTATACACTTTGATGACATTCACTTTGAGAAAACCGTGACTAAGGTTGGCCGAGAAACAGTCTATACCGTTACGAGTGTTGAATGGATATGCAGAAGCTGTGATAATCGGTTCCCTGAAAATATTATGAAACGCCAACCGGGTAAAATGGTTGCGCTTAACCCTGCTGTAGCAGATAAAGGTGTCAGGTCTTTCAGGCTTAACGCATGGGTTTCGCCGTGGCGAAGCTGGGTCAGTATAGTTGAGGAATATCTATATGCATATAAAGACCCTCTAAGGCTACAGGTTGTTTATAACACTCTATTCGGCGAGGTATGGGAAGACAGAGGCGATCTGGACGATGAAGAAACCATGCTTACGCGGCGTGAGGAATACAAAGCAGAGGTTCCGGCAGGCGCGTTGGTGCTGACATGCGGTGTAGATACGCAAGATAACCGCTTAGAGTAGTTGATTGCATACACAAGCGAGGGATTCCCATAGATGCCATAAAGTGCATAATTCCGGGGTTCTTTACTCATGGAAATTCCAATAAATTCCATGAAAAACCATGCGACTATAAGCTGGTTGCTGTAAAACTGCTGTACTAAATTTATACAGCAAAAAACATTGGAACGTCAGTCATTATGCGGCTTGACGTTCTTTTTAATTTAAAGGAGGTCAAGGCAAATGATTCAACATGTTTTGGACAGAGAAGAACTAACAAAAAAGAAACTGCTAACAAAACAAGAAGCCTGTTTTTATATCGGTATCAGTTTGCAGACACTTAACCGGCTGATAAATAAAACAGACTTTCCGGCAGTGGTTCGGATCGGCTTCGGACAGGGCAGAGTATTTATAAACCGTGAGAAGTTAGACCAGTGGCTAAGCGAACAAGACGGAAGCAGAAAAAATTTATCATGATTGAACCATTATCAAGCGGTAAGGAGGTGAAAAAAACATAGTGGCTATTGACGATTTAAAACAGTCAAAGCAATGGGTATGCTGGAAGCGTGATCCGGAGCGAGGAAAGATACCAAAGAACCCAAAGACCGGCGGTAATGCAATGAGTAATAACCCGGCGACATGGGCTAGTTATAAACTGGCTGAATCCGTCAGCGGTAAATATGACGGCATTGGTTTTATGTTTGCTAATGGTATTTGTGGAATCGACATTGACGGAGCTGACGGTGACCCGGAACGCTCCGCACAAGCACAAGAAATAATCCAGCTCATGGATACATATACAGAGTATTCACCTTCCGGCAGCGGCTATCACTTGATATTTAAGTGCGAATTGTCCCGTATTCCTGTTGATGAAAATCCTAAAATAATTGATACTAAAAAGGGGAATTAGGGCGTGAAGCAAAACTTAAATCGGTGTATTACATAAAAATGACAATATCGGCGTTGAATGTTATTTTAGTGGTTTAACCAACCGTTTCTTTACTTATACAGGCGAGGCTATAAACGATAGGGATATTGAAGACAGAACAGATCAAGTATTAATCTTTCTTGAACGCTATATGAAGAAGCCGACCGCGCCGCCAGCAGCCCCAAGGCAAGTTGTGCCAGACGATAAAACGGACGAGGAATATTTTAACATTGGCTTAGCGAGAGATAAAAAACTAATTGAGCTATGGAACGGCAGCAGACCAGCCAAGAATGAAAGCAGTGACGATATGTCATTGATTAATAGATTAGCATATTGGTGTAACGGTAATCAGAATCTTATCTATAACAAATTTTTCGATAGTCCGCATTATAAACAAAAAGATGAAAAACACATGAATAAAAGCGGTGTTCGTGTTGATTATCTTGCCGGGACAATCGCTAAAGCTGTTAATGACTTGAAAATGACGGCTCAGGAAAACAATGCAATGTATAAGTCGAGACGTGAAACTGTATCGTCAGGGCGTATTCATCTTTTGCCGGAGCCGCCGATAACAGGAGAAAGCAATGAAGTTAAATTCATAAATCCATTTGAAACAGCAGACACAAGACGGCGTTATTCATGGAACGATATCGGCATGGGATATTTATTCGCAGACACTTATAAAAACATGAGCCGCTATGTGCCTGAAGCAAAGTCTTGGTATTGCTATGATGGTAAGGTATGGCGGCAGGATGTTGGCGGCATGAAAGTGGCGCAACAAGTCAAAGGATTTAACCGATTATATTTCACCTGTGTAAAACATATTGAAGATGAACAAGTAAAGGAGGCATGGGTTGACTTCGTGAGCAAGCGGATCAAGAGAGCCGCACGGGATACCATGCTTGTGGATGCAGCCAGCGTATACCCTGTTAGCATTATGGAGTTTGACAGCGACCCATATATATTTAATTGCTTGAATTGTACCCTTGACTTGAAAAATTTCAAAATGCATCCGCATAAATCCAGCGATTTATTAAGTAAAATATCAAATGTTGTGTTTGATAAAAAGCAAAATGCGAACGCTGGGAATCCTTCATCAATGAGATTATGAAAGGCGACGCAGAGACGGCAAGATTTTTTCAAAAGCTTTAGGCTATGCATTAACCGGGGATACATCAAGAGAATGTTTCTTTATTCTCTATGGAGCCACGACCCGGAACGGAAAGGCACAAGTATGGAAACAGCCTTGTATCTTTTAGGCGACTACGGACGGACGGCACAACCGGAAACGATAGCTCAAAAACATAATGCAAACGGGAGCAACGCAACAGAGGATATCGCCCGTCTAAAAGGCGCGAGGTTTGTTAATATGTCCGAGCCGGACAAGGGGCTACGGCTTAACTCTGCGTTGGTTAAACAGATGACGGGCGGCGACACTATGACAGCAAGATATTTACATCAGAATAGTTTTGAATTTAAGCCGGATTTTAAGCTGTTTATCAATACCAACCATTTGCCGAAAGCAACGGACGATAGTATTTTCAGCAGCGGACGAGTGAAGCTCATACCGTTTGAACGCCACTTCGAGGAAAACGAGCAAGACAAAGGACTAAAAGCATTTTTCAGACAGCCGGAGAACATAAGCGGTATTTTTAACTGGTTTGTCGAGGGTTTAAAGCTTCTGGAATCGGAAGGGCTGGAACAACCGGAAGCAGTTGCGGCAGCCACTAACGAGTACCGGGAAAACAGCGACACAATAGGTTTGTTTATAAAGGATTGCTTAGAGCCTTGCGGCAATAATTACATTAAAATACAGCAAGTATATTCTGAGTATAGCCGATGGTGTGATGATTTTGGTTATGGTGCGAAAAATAAATCGAATTTCATTGATGAAATAAATAAGAAAGGTTTGTATAAACGCCATTATAAATTAGGTTACGTTGTGTATGACTACGTATTAAAAAGAGACGATCCTTTTGCGAGTGATTAAAAAGGGCTTGAAAATAAAATCAAGTCCTTTTTTCATGTTCGTTTTTAGTGTGTAACTATCATGTTTATCATGCTGCATGATAGTTGAGAAATGCCCACAAAGCGCATGACTACGCCATTTATTGCAAACATGATAGTCATGATACTTTTTTTTAGGTTTTCGCTAGAAAACGCTTATAAGCGAGAGTTACTAAAAAAAGTATCATGCACTATCATGATTCCTACAAACGGCGTTATATCAAGCTTTGTGGGCATTTTCCAACTATCATGCCGGTATCATGCACTATCATGTTTGCCCGATAAAGCCCGTAAAATCAATGTTTTTTTACTATCATGCATAAATGAAAGGTCATACAGTTTTAGTATTCATGAGATTTTACATAACTCGTCGGAAATGTAAAAACTATACCCTAAAGTATTTACCACTCAAAAACACCTAAAACGCCGTAACGACAACCCAAACAAGCAACAAAACAGATTTAACATAATCATAGATATGTAAAATCTTACAGAAATGGAGGATACAGAAATGAATAAAAATTGTGTAGGATAAAGTTAAAATTATTGCCGCCGTTGCCGAAAAAAACAAGGTACTTTCAGCACAAAATAGCGGTTGCGGTGCTGGCGAGTGCAATCGTTTTCTAGCTGCATATAAAAAATTCGGTAATATCCGTTTCCGACAAAACCATACTTAAATTGGTACTAAATTCAGAAAACATATAGTTATTGCGAGGTGATGAGATTGCAAAAAAACGGAAATGGGGAGCTTGTAAAAATTGATTCGTTATCAAACATTACAGTACCAAGCGGAGCAATGGAAAAACTGCTTTCCGTATCCAGCAGACGGATAAGACAGCTTGCGGACGAGGGTATCTTAGTTAAAGCCGCACATGGAAAGTATTCGCTGGTTCCAAGCATTACTAATTACATAAAGCACTTGAAAGTAAATAATGATATCGAAAATCATCAACCAGACGGCGAGCTGTCCTACGACATTGAACACGCCAAGAATGAGAGAATCAAGCGCAAACAAAACGAGTTGAAATATGCTCTGATGAAAGGTCAGTTACATGAGGCATATTTAATTAGACAGGCATGGTCTGAATTGCTTATCAGCTTTAAGACAAAATTATTAGGCTTACCTTCAAAGCTTGCGCCTTTTCTGTCTATTCAGAATGACGCTGGATATATACAATCCATTCTTACTGATGAAGTAAATGAGGTATTGAGCGAATTGAAGGATTATAACCCTATGGCTTATCAAAGTGATGATTATATTGATGCAGACGTAGAAGAGAATGAGGAGGATTAATAATGAGTAAAAAGATAAACACAGTAGGTAATATGAGTGATGAAAGGCCGATAAAAAACCTAGATACTAAAACAGCCGAATTGATTGTTGAAATTGTAAAAAAACATTTGTCATCAGTAGTAGACAAAGGAATTAACAATGAGCAGAAAGAATAACGCGAAAACAACCGCATTACTCAAAGAAATAATAAAAGACTGTTTGTCCCCGGTGGAAAAGCTAACGGTCAGTGAATGGGCTGACAGATACAGAAATATTTCAATCGGCAGCTCAGCCGAGCCGGGACAGTGGCGTACTTCACGAGCCCCTTACCAGCGTGAAATTATGGACAGCGTGAATGATTCAAGTGTTCATGAGATTGTGGTCATGTCTGCGGCAAGAGTTGGAAAAAGTGAAATACTTAACAACATAATGGGCTATTTTATTGATTATGACCCATGGCCCTATTTTAATGGTTCAGCCTACTGTTGATTTAGGAGAATCGTATTCCAAGGATAGCATTGCTCCTATGATCCGTGATTGTCCGGCGCTTAGAAATAAAGTAATGGATGAAAAAGCCAGAAACAGCGGAAACACCATCACAAATAAACAGTTTCCCGGAGGACGTTTGATTATCGTCGGCGCGAATGCTCCGGCAGGGCTTTCAGGCAGAAACATCCGGATACTGTTATGCGACGAGGTAGACCGTTACCCGCCGTCGGCAGGTACGGAGGGCGACCCGGTAAAGCTGGCAATGACAAGGACAACAAACTTTTGGAACAGGAAAATTATTAAAGTATCTACTCCGACGATTGAAGGAAACAGCAGAATTGAGGCTGATTATTTAACCAGCAGTCAGGGGCGAATGGTGTTTCCCCTGCCCTTCCTGCGGAGAGTATCAGCCGTTGAGTTTCCGACGAATTGACCGCGATTCATTAAAAATGGAATGCGAACACTGTAATGCCGGTCACACAGAAAACGAATGGAAAAAAGACGGAATGAAAGCCGGTATATGGGTTCATGAGGAGCCTGACAATAAACGGCGAGGCTTCCATTTAAACGCTTTATCAAGCCCTTGGATATCTTGGGAAAGAATAGTTAAGGATTTTTTAGAATCCGAAGATAATCCGGAAACACTCAAAACCTTTGTAAATACCGTTTTGGGTGAAACATGGATTGACAAAGGGCGTTCAGGTTGAAGAAACGATACTGGAAAAGCGTTCCCATTATTATAACTGCCAGTTGCCGGACGGTGTTATTGTTTTAACAGCAGGGGTTGACGTTCAGGATGACCGGCTGGAGGTTGAAGTTGTCGGATGGGGCGAAGGTGAAGAAAGCTGGGGCGTTGAATACGCCATATTGATTGGCGACCCACGCCAAAGCGGAGTATGGAAAAGTCTTGATGAGTATTTAATCAAGGCTTTTTTATATGCAGACGGGCGGCGGCTGAATATATCGGCAACATGTATTGACAGCGGCGGTCACGCTACCGACGAAGTTTATAAATACTGCGCAGCTCATGAGCAAATGAGAATATATGCTATTAAGGGCAAAGGCGGGTTCGGCGTACCAATCAGCGACAGGCCAACGCGCAATAACAAATTCCGTTGCCTGTTGTTTATGCTGGGTGTGGACGCTTTGAAAGATTTGCTCCATGCACGGTTGAAAATAGAACATGAAGGCGCTGGATATTGCCATTTTCCGAAAGAATCAGACCGGGGATACAACGAGGATATACTGAAGGGTTTTATTTCAGAACAAAAACACAAGGAAAAAACTAAGACAGGCGGTTATAAATATGTATGGAAGAAAAAAGGCGGTGTGCGTAATGAGCCTCTTGACTGCCGGAATTATGCAACGGCGGCATTGAAAATATTGAATCCGAATTTTGAATATTTACGGAATATTTCAAAACAAGGCTATGTTGCCGAGCCGGTCAAGGGAAAAGAGTAATCAGCAAAGGCGTAACATTATAGGAGGCGTTTTAATTAATAATGACAGAAGCGGAAATAAGGCAGCGTTTAAAACAGTATTACCAAGCGGAGGAAGCTATTTTGACAGGCCAGCGTTACCGAATGGGCAGCCGGGAATTGGAAAGAGCAAATTTAAAAGAAATAAGAACTGCTATTGAGGCATTGGGAAACCAGTTGGCTGCGATAAAATCCGGACGGAATCCAAACGCCGTGCGCATGGTTAGGGTGGTGCCGCGCGACTTATGAATCCGATTGATAAGATTATTGAATATGTTTCACCAATAAAAGCGGCACAAAGAGCGGCGGCGCGTTTCCGGCTTCAGATATATAACTCAGGCTACAGCGAACATGGAGCCAGCCATACAAAGAAGTCGCTTATCGGCTTTTGGGACGTAGCAATAACGCTGATGATGATATTGTCAGGAATCTGGAAACTCTTCGGCAACGTTCACGCAGCTTGTATATGGGAGGAAGCCCGATAGCAACAGGGGCGTTAAAATCTATCTGTACAAACGTAGTTGGAGCCGGACTGAGATTAAACCCGAATATTGACTATGAATTTTTAGGAATGTCACCGGAGGATGCTGCCGCATGGGAAAAAACAGTTATTCGTGAGTTTGATGTGTGGGCAACAATAAAGCCTGTGACGCGGTAAGGATGAATAACTTTATACAATACAGCATTTAGCGTTTTTATCTGTTCTAATGAGTGGCGATTGCTTTATCGCGTTACCATTTAGAAAAAGAAACGGAGAGATATACGAATTAAAGCTACAGGTAATAGAAGCAGACCGGGTGTGTAATCCACAAACAGAAGCGTTAAATAAAAATATTCTGGGCGGTGTTGAATTAGACGATAACAACGAGGTATGCGCTTACTGGATACTAAAGAAACATCCTCATTCGCTTGCGTCATGGACTGTAAAAGACATGAACAGTTACAGCCAGTTTGTAAGAGTTGAGGCGTTCGGTGCAAAGACCGGACGAAGTAATATTTTGCATTTGAAAATTGATGAGCGTCCCGATCAGCGCCGGGGCGTTCCGGTTTTAGCTCCGGTCATTGAAGCGTTGAAACAGATCGGCAGATATACGGAGGCTGAATTGATGGCGGCGGTTGTCGCCGGAATGTTTACGGTATTTATTGAATCCAAAGCGCCGAATGAACAGTTCGGTCAAGGCGCTATACCAATTCAGGAACAAATAGATACTTCCGACCCGAACAGCCTGGAAATGGGTAACGGTACGATATTGGCTCTTAATCAGGGCGAAACAGCAAATGCGGTCAATCCCGGAAGGCCAAACACAGCCTTTGAGGGTTTTGTTGAAGCAATATGCAAACAGGTGGGAACGGCTCTTGAAGTTCCGCATGAATTACTTATGAAACGCTTTGATTCCAGCTATTCAGCCGCTAGAGCAAGCTACTGGAAGCATGGAAAATGTTCAAGATGCGCCGGGAATGGCTTGTAAATGATTTTTGCCAGCCTGTTTATGAAGAATGGCTAACAGAGGCGGTATTAAAAGGCCGAATACATGCTCCGGGGTTCTTTGATGATCCTCATTATCAAAGCGGCTTATTGCCGGGCTGAATGGCATGGCCCGTCACAAGGACAGATTGACCCGTTGAAAGAAGTAAATGCGGCGGAAAAACGGGTACAGAACGGCTTTTCCAACCGGGCAAAGGAAGCGCAGGAGCTTACCGGAACAGATTTTGACAGCAACATACGCTTGCTCCAAAGGGAACAGGAGCAAATAATAGGAGGCCGGGCTTGATAATTACTTTGAAAGGAGGTGAAAAAAATAATGCAGTGGTGGAAAATAACAAACCAGAGTAATGATAACGCGGAGCTTTTGTTATATGGAACCATTGGCGACGGATGGTTCAGCGATAACAGTTCAAAAGAGTTTGCGAACGCGCTTCAAGGCTTGAAAGCAGTCAGGAATATTACAATCAGAATCAACAGCCCGGGCGGTGAAGTAACGGCGGCTCAGGCTATTTACAACTTGATAAAAAGTCATCCGGCATATGTAACCATGATTATTGACGGATTAGCGGCAAGCGCAGCCAGTCTTATTGCAATGGCTGGCAATAAAATTGTTATGCCGTCAAACGCTTTAATGATGATCCACAATCCAATGACTTATGTTGCTGGCGATCAGGACGATATGCTTCACGCGGCTGATATTCTGGAAAAGGTAAAAAGAACAATGATAAGCGTATATTCGGAAAAAACGGGCAAGGACGGCAATGCTATTATCAGATATGATGGACGCTGAAACATGGATGACCGCCGAGGAAGCGTTACAGAATGGATTTATTGACGAGGTAGATACAAATACCGTCGTCAATTTTTTTAGCGAAAAATGACCGGTAATACGCTTATTGTAAACGGGCTGCATGTGGAACTTGAAGAATTACAAAAACATTCCTGTTGCTATTATGGCGGCGGCAAAACAATGAAAACGGAAAATGGAGGGAAATTTCATGAATTGGAACAAATTAAAACAGAATACCCGGATATTTATAACCAGATTTATAATGCCGGAATCATTGCAGAGCGTGAACGTATAAAGGGTATTGATTCAATACGCGCCGCCGGATATGAGCGATAAAAAACAAGGCAAAGTATGAGACGTTTGCGCAAGCCGGGGCCGTTGCCATTGATATAGTTAACGCTCAAGCGGCGAAGTATTGCGGGAGTTGCTTCCGGCTTAGCCGACGATATACAGGCTTCCAATGTCAATAACATTCCGATGGGCGACGCTCCGGAGCTAGAACCGGGAGCAGATGACGCAGCGGCTAAAGCGTTGGTACAGAAAGCTATTGACGCGGCTAATAAAAATATAACAGGGAGGTAATTTTTAATGAGTAATGTGTATAAGAGCGAGGAATTAAAGCACGATAATCTGCTTCTTATGGGACAGGCGAATGTAGTAACCGATATTGTTGTTATTGCAGAAAATCAGGAACTAAAGCGCGGTTCTGTCGTTGGGATAAAACAGAAACGAGCAAGCGTATCTTGTTGATAAGACAAAAAATGACGGAACGAGTCAGCCCTACGCCGTATTGGCTGAAGATGTTAGACACTACCGGCAAGAGCTTTGCTGTGGCGGCTGTGTATTTTATGGCAGAGCTGAACGCCGACGAATTGATTGTCGGAAGCGGCGAGATTAACGATTATAAACAGGATTTACGGAATATCGGGCTATTTGTACGCAACGTACAGGACAGGGGATATAATAATGAGTTTTAATTTATTCACACCGCAAACAATGGGCGAACTGGTTCGCCAGATGCTACCTACTAAAACATTTTTACGTGATACTTTTTTCCGGGCGTTGTAACCTTTGATACTGAATCAGTTTTAGTTGATTACAGCAAAGACAAGCGTTTCATTGCTCCGTTTGTAAATGAAAAACTAGGCGGCAGCAATGTTGTTATGGAAGGTTACGAGACAAAGGAATTTACGCCGGTTCTGG